>CAEMYA010000117.1:2112900-2127891 GCA_903131615.1 Diplodus sargus
CACACACACACACACACACACACACACACACACACACACAAACACTCCTGCTGTTCTCTTATCTGTTTGTCTGGCGCCTCACATCTGCCTTCCCTCTTTCTTCCCGGCTTGAAAGCGCCGCACTCAACACCCTCCACCCTCCACCATCCACCATCCACCTTGTTAAATGGGACAATAGCTGACTTTGTTTCACAAATTACTGTCAGGCTGCATCACAGACACAGGCGGAAAGGAGTGTGTGAGGACACACACGCAATGTCAAACGTCATGTTCCAACAATGTAACAAGCAGACTATTGTTTGGAAGTATCACAGAGAGTCGGTTAACCTCAAATCGGTTTATAATTTTATGAGATCTTTTGTTTTGACAGCACAAATTAGTACTCGTGTTCCTCCCTAAAAGAGGCCCCGCTGCCAGCTGAGGCACTGTTACTTTATCCAGACAGCCTGCGAGATGCAACGAACCGGATTTCCACCTGACAGAGAGCAAATGTGAGAGAGGCAAATTGCAACCCAAGTCACATCTTTAAGTCACGACAAGTTGGATATCAGCTTCGGATGGAGCAGTCATATCCTAAAGCCATTGTTGTCCTCCGCTGATCCTCGCAATCCCTCTCATCAACCACCCGCCCCCCCAAGTCTGGTTTCTAAAGCAATCTCTGCGGATTCACTCAGATTCGGAATGAGCAGATGAAAATAAGTTTTTTAATGGAGTCACATCGTATGAATACTCCTGTCAGGATAAGAATGTGATTCAGGTTGTTTTATCCTGCATCTCTGCCATCGACGCCTCAGGGATGTGTTTACCAGATCCTCATACGTGCAGCTTCCCCTCGAAAGTGGGATGTAACTTTCTCACACACTTCTGCTCCTCGGATGTGTGTCGGCTGCCATCAACACCTCCCTGCAGGTCGATCAAACCATCAAACAGACAGACACACAAACAGGTGGACTGACCTTTGTGACCTTTGCAGAGGCAGGCACCCATGGTCTCAGGACGGCCGGGCGGTTATCTGTTCACCATGGTGGCTTGAGGATGAGGAGCGGGGAGGAAAGGAAGGAAGGAAAGGGAGGAAGGGAGGAAACAGAGGCAGACGGATGAGAGGAGCAGAGAGAAGTGAGGAACTGAGGCGGGGGGGAAAGTAAGAGAGCGGATGCCAGCTGATGCATTGGCTGACTTCTCTGTATAGGAGGAGAGGGAGCGACACAGACAAAGTATGGGGAGGGGGGAGAGAGAGAGAGAGACCGAGAGAGAGAAAGAGAGAGAGAGAGAGAGAAAATCGGGGAGAAAGCATGAATGCCTGTTTGCTGACGATTTTAAATCCCCTCCCTCTATTTCTTCTGTTCTCCTCCCACTCTATTATCCTTCTCCATCCTGCTGTAGGGGACTCTCACTGTGAATGGTGGCTTTGATGATGGAGCCATAGGCGAATACTATCATTGCACATTGTATATCTAATACAAAGAGTATTAAACGCAGGGTATGATCCTGCTGTACTTTTTGAGTCAGTCTTCGACCTCACACTTTCTCTGTCTGTCCAGAATAGACAGCTCGAAACTGTATGTATGTTTTTATACCATTTGTAAGACCAAAGTTTAAAATGTTTTCCTTGAAACTGATTAATATCTGACCAAAACATTTGAAAAAAAAAAAAAGATTTAAATTATGCATTCAATTATTCTAACTATTTGTTCTAATTTGGCCCACCATAACACTTGAAATAATAATAATGATTTTAAAAATGTACATTGCATTATGGCTAACATGGGCAGCGGGTCTTGAAACGCAGTCCAGTGGAGTTGCATTGCACTCCTGTAAACAAAACATTGTTCTTAAAGGTCCCATATTATACTGTTTTTCATCAATTTCACACAGCTGTCAGAGGTCCAACAACTCTTTATTTGATATGCATTGCCCCAAACCCATCCATGGTCCTGAATTCCAGCTGCCTAGCTCTACTGAGCTCTACTGAGAGCAGGCTGTTTCTGTGCCTGCACCTTTAAATGCTAATGAGCTCCGTCTGTCAACGCCTACTTGGAGAGCCTTGCCTGGTCACTCTCAGGGAGAGGATGCCGCTTGCGCTAGCAGTAGCATGCGCTAATGTGTATGGTGGATGTATCGCTATGGCTCATGGAGATTTTTTCGTTCAACCATAGCAGTTTGACCAAGAAGGAGAGGCTCCTGAAGAAGTACAGACTCTGCAGCTGCAGCAGGATGTTTCAGAATGGTTAGTGTGTCTGAATAATGTTAGTTTGTTCTGTGTTGTTACAGTTACTGCCATGTAGCTAATGGCTAACAGCTAATGAAAGCTGTGTTTGTCTCCAACACACATGTTTCCAGAATTTTTACTGTGACAACCAAGCTCCATCGTAATATTATTAACGTTAAACTCGCTTCAAATCCCTTGCATAGCAGACCGAAGCGGAGCTAACTGATTAGCCATTTTCCAGCTGACTTTTACCATACTTGTAGGCAGCTGTAAATACTATCAAAACACGGCGACACTTACCTGTGGCTCAGGTGCAGTTGCTGGGTGCCGTATGGGTGGGACTGATCCTTTTACGAGGGTCAGTGTCGAGGCAAAGCCAGCTTTGTACTGACCCTCGTTACTGAAGCAGACCAATGTGAAGTGGTTAGCACACACATACAAACTAACATGAACCACAGCCGGCACGTTGTCGTTAAAATATGAAACGCAACCACTGTCTCTTCTGTTGTTCTGGAGTTGGGACAGAATATAGGCACTTATGTTGATTTATACAACCAACAACAGAGCAATTTGTGTGTCTTGCTCTGAGCTACGACATTGCGAAACACTGCTATGTTACCGCTGGACACACCGATCTTCACCTCGGGGATGAACATCCCCCTCTCGGATATCTCCTATTACCGCACAGAGGAGGTCGGCCTATGAACACCTCTCCTTTCGTTACATAACGACAGGAGCTGAACCTGAACCGCCTGTAGGAGCGTTGTTTTACCAGTGGCTGGGCCGCAGAGACGATGCAGGAATCGCTTTTTTTTACTCATTCTGGGAGTTGGCAGGCTCAGGGAGGACCAGCTTATATATGTAGAGACCAGAGAAAACGTGTTTTTCATAATATGGGACCTTTAATTATATCGTCTTTTTCACTCACAGCACTATTCTTTCTTTTCAAAACTTAATGCCTACAATTCCCACAATGCAATGTAGTGAGTGAGTGACATCGCTGGATGTAATTTATCAGATTACATGCAGCTTCTTCTTGAGCCACAGAAGGCTACTTTTTTCACATAAATAGTTGTATGGCCTTAACCTGTAAACACCCCTTAATGTGTAATATTGGTGGAGCTACTCTTTAAGGGACCATTTTGCACCTCAACAATATCACAGGTGTTAAATACTGGCCCCTGTAATATATATATATATATATATATATATATATATATATATGAGAATGAGTCTATAAATGTTTTTTCAGGATTTAAATGGAAGGATATGAGAAAAAAATCTAGTAAGTGTTGGGGTTTTTTTTCTTAAAATGCTGGTGTTTATCAAACACATTTTGGTGTATTTATGGTGCATATGATGTTTCGTCTGTCGAATCTAGAATTTTCAGGGATTTACATTCAGTAAAATTCAGACATTCGGACGTGATAACACACATATTAACACCGTGCTGTGCCTCCTAAGATGCTGTTAGCTCTGTCACATGTGCACACTCACACACAAACACACACACAAACACACACCTGTAACGACACAATCAGACACAAGACTTCCCACCGCGGGCCTTGTTGTGCCTGTTTGTCCTTCCGGTGCGAACACTTGGGTAATGTAACAGGACGTTGCCGACACCACCTGCTCCATTGCCGCTATTGTCGGGGAAAATCCTGTTGCCATGACAACCGAGCCACTCCATGAGCCTTTTTTTTTCTCAACTGTCCAGAGAAAGGAGGCAAAAAAGCATTATTTGATGGAGAGGATGGTTCGGATAAAGTTGGCTAACAGTTCACACTGACACCAACATCAAAGACATCTGTGCTCAGTGAGAGGGAGCTGTGTGTTGTAGATTTCCCCTGTATTTGCCCCTCGGATACTCTTAATTTCAGTGGTTCTCCTCACTATATCCACAAAAATATCCTCCAGAGAGAGTGGATCTGAGGAAAGGAGGCTTGAAAATGAAAGAACTAAAGAAAGGAGAGGCCTCAGTTAACCACTTCACTTAACAAATTCACACTAACAAAACAGGAATAACAACGCAGATCATTCACATTCCATCCATATTTCAAGGTTTTGTCATGAGGAATCCTGCATGGGCAGATTCTGCCTTACCTGAGGTCATTAATGGTCTTCCATGCTTCTTTCAGGAGATTCTAGGAGTCCATGGCAGGTTTCTGGAGGAGCCTCCTTCTGTTTTCTTTGTTTTTTTAAAAGGCGCCCTAAACCCTAAAACCTCATTAAGAAATTCAGAAACCCCTGGGACTCCTTGAAAACAGCCTGAAAAACTCTTTAAAAAAAAAGACCAAAACTTCATCAAGGACTGGTAAGATTAATGAAACCGACCTCAGGAACCCGTGAGTAACTTCTGGAAACAGGGGTTTCCCCAGAAATCCCTTGAGCCCCACTGATGGAACATTGGAAAACAGAGAAAAACAGGAAACAACTTCAAGAAACTCAGATGTCTTGACCCTGAAGCCTTGTTTAGGACCACTCAAATGGCCTTTAGGACCCTAAAAACCATCAAGAGATCCATGACAAGCTCAAGGAACCCTGTGAAAGGAATTATGTTATCCCACTGGATTATTCTTAATGATCACTGGAACCCTTTCAAAGACTCTTTTCGTTCCCTGGAGCACATGTTGAGATGAGCTGCACGCTTTGTCCTAACACAGGAGAGAGCTGGTTAGGAGCAGTCTGACCTCTTGTGGCAAAAAGGCAAAAGTGCAACAGTTGTATTCACACATATCTTGTGCAGGATATCATGGCAAGCAACATGTGCAGAACTTGTTGCTTCAGACAGAGTATAATCTCTTGCACACTCCTCGTAAATATATTGTTAAACCCAACAAACCACAGAATCAAAGCCAAGGTCTGCGGGCGCAGAGGAAAAGTGCTCCATCAATAATTCAGTCCATTAGGAGAAAGTCTGCCCTGATCCCCCACGGCTCGGCTGCTGCCGCTCACCTCGCGCGTTGTAGAGAGGTCGATTTCTGTTAGATCACACCAACGCTTCACAGTCCCTTCAACAGATCTGGACCCCAGCTGTTGTGCAACCCCTCTACACATTTGGCTAAAAACCGACTGACTCTTCTATGTTCCTCGCAGTGTGTGTGAGTGAGTCTCTGCTCTGTTAAGATGTGCCATCAAACTAAACGAATCTTGGATTTTGATTTGATGAGAATGTGGGGGGGGGTTTTTGCTGAGTGGTTGAAGAGAGCAAAGGGAGCATGAGGACACCGCGATGCTCCTCGCTGGGAAGCCACAGACATTCAGCAACAATCATTTCTGTGGTCCCTCGAGGCGGTGAGGGAGCTGGATGGCTTTCAATGCGGGATTCTCAGATATTGCCATTTATATGCACATCATACATGAAAGAATGTTCTCATCTTATCCCGTCAAGATTTGATGAGATACAAGCCTGACTAAAGTAATGATTCAGCTGCTGGGGAAATGTAACCTGTGTCGATTTTGGAATTTCCCTCTCTAAGTACAATATGATGGAGAAAAAAAAAATCACTTAGAGGTGTATTTTAAACCTCACACAAGGTCGGACTAACAGACCGCCATGCTTTTTTATAGACCCACCCTGCTTCCCATCCACACAGTCCCACATTTCACACGTGGGGCTGCCCACTGCCGTCCTCCACTGTCGGCCAGGCGGAGCTGAGAAAAATTCAGCTCCCTCGAGGAGAACAAGAGTCAGAGGTTTTATATGAAAACTCGACATGGTTTGGCTGCAGCAGCAGCGCCACTTGAGGTTATAGGATCACATGCAACAACAAAATCAGCCCAGATGAGGCTCTGAGGAAGGCTTGTTTGGCAAGTGGCAAAAGCCTTATGGGAAACTGAGATCACAGAGTTTGGTGCTTTTGGAGTGCTGCTACACTGGTGTCCGTCCAAAGTGGCCACCTCGTAATGAAAGCAAATAACAGACGTAATACTGTCATTTGAAGGATTATTGTTAACTGGAAGCAGAAAGCAGAATTTGGCAACTATCACAAGTTCAATCCAGAAGTCAGAATTCAAGATGAAAAAACGTGAACAGCCGGGCTACCAAAGACAGTTCTTCCTCTTGTACTTCAGGTGGATTAGATCATTGGATCATGTGACTGTCACAGCGTAACATAATATCACAGATGTCTGAACGATTCCATTCAGGTTTATGTGCTGATAAATCTCTCTCACAGTAGAGCCTGTCATAGCAGGAAGAGCACAGGTGTAACTGATAATATTAAAACAATTGCATTCCTTTCAGGTGAGCTAGTTTCAGGCTTCTGGTATTTTGTGTAACCGGGACATTTAATGGAAGTGAGCCATTGATAACGCTAAATTTGCTTCGCATGTGCTTTTCCTGTTCTGACAAGTCACAAAGCATCTGCTGTGACGTGAGTCCTTTCCTAGCCATTATGATGTAATGGTGTCTGAATTTAGGCAACTCACCTGAGTACTGTGACACAAGTTTGTAAGTTTTAGATTTTGGATTTGTCTAATTTGAATTTAACAGCCTGAAGAGAGTGTTAGACATGTGAACTGGTTAACGGTACAAAAATAAATAAAACCCTGATTCCAAGTTAGGACGCTGTGTCAAATGTAAATAAAGACAAAAGGTAATATTTGCAAATACTTTTTAATGTGCTGTATATTCCACTGAATACAGGACAAAAAAAGACATGTGATAAACCTTACAGTTTTTGTCATGATAACTCATTATGAACTTTATGCCTGCAGCACGCAAAGTGGTAAGTACCACAGCTTCCCAATGTTTGGGGAATCAGGGTTGTAAAATTAAGCTTTTGAAACTGTATCACTTGAAAATGATTTAGTGGGGAAAATACACAAATTCAGATCTATGTTTTAGCAAATTAAGCAGACCTATTGTGTATTTAGGATGTAAATGCCCCCCAAACCTCAGGCTCCACAGACCAATCACATGCAAATACTTTAATGGTTTAGCAGCATTTGAAAATAAGATCCAGTCTCATAGCTCGCACTGCAAAATATCAGGAGGAGCTACTACTAAAATTAGGTTATAATCAATTTCTGTTACAGATTTTAAATAAACTAAATTCTTTTACAGGTAAATTTAAGTCAGCTAAATGAAGGAAAATGGAGTCTCAATGCCGAGATGCAGAAAAACTCATATATGTAGGCAAGCTGGCTTCTTTGCAGTAAGTAGAGCAGGAGTAGGGAGGCATTTAGCCTAATCTAAAGGTGCAATATGTCAGAAGTGGCCAGTAACCGCTAACTATTACTAACTCTAGCTGCTGTTAGCTAGTTAGTTCAGTTAGCTGTGCAGCTAGCGGTCTGAACTAGGAGCTCGAAAAGTGTTGGTGTTCACATCACAAGCACCACAGGGGTTCAAGACCAGGGTGGGCCGCGGGTAGCTAACCTCAGTAGACATCTTTGCAGCTCAGTGTTTTCAACTAAAATTCTTCCACATCAGAACTTAACATAAAAAGTGGCAGCAAACCATTTCTTAAGGAACAGTTTATCCATCTGCCCCAGCAGCTAAAAATGTGTTAGTTATTAAAGTCTAAGGTGCATTTGTGAACCGTGGAGAAGGTCAAGCTAGCTTCCAGTCATCATGCTAAGCTAGGTTAATCTTCTCCAAGTTCAAGCTCTGCATTTAACATATAGACATGAAAGATATTTTTTGACAGAAAGTTATTAACTGAAAGTCCCAAAATGTTCAGCGGCGCCTCTGCGAGTGCAGTGCGGATATGGGTTCCTCAATTCCTAATGTTTCTTGTCTTCTCTACTTTTATCCCCATGTTTTAACTTCTGAGGTCGACGCCAGGGAACAAAGCTCACACCATTTATATGTAGTAAGGAGTTCTGGCTGGAGCCCTGTTTGGACCGCAATGCTCCTGTCATGATGTTGTCTTCAACCTGCTGGATTTGATATATTATTCTTTGTTGATGTATTCTGGAGTCAGTACAAGATCTACATTTCAGTGTCATTCATAAGTAGGCAGAGGAAACCTGTATGGAGCTCCTTGTTCTTCGTTGGCTTTCACTTTTGCTTTGCTTCGCGGAGCTCAAGAGACACGAGCGCCAAGCACAACATGAGGAATGCTGGGAAACATCTCGCCGAAACGACGCGGGACAGTCCGTTGTCCAACATGACTAACCATCAGAGACTTTCTGAGGAAGTGCAAGGGACTTTCTGTGGCTTGCCTGCACATGTGGACGGTGACTGGAAGTCTCAGTTCCATTCGTCTCAATAACTAAGTAATCAAATCTTCGAGTATTGTGTGTTACGGCCTCCTGCTGCCAGAACTCCCACTGTGTCAGGCACAATGAAACCAAAATATTAGCTCTAGAATCACATGATAGACTGAGCATGTTGAAAACCACTGTCTGCAGATTGACCACCCTCCCCTCCCTTTCCTACCACTCCTGATTACTTTTTCTCATTTTTCTGTTTTGCCACAGTAGCACCGAAATAGCTTGCTCGGTACTGAGGAGCACATATTTTGATGACACCAACCTTAATGTCTGTTGTAGGATGTGAAAATGGGGAGCACTTCTGCTGGCTAATGGCTCTGGTTACTTGGCCTGCAGCAGAGTTGGCAAGGTCTCTCAAGGCTACACCAACAGGAAATTGCATTAATCTCGAGCCGGGCCGGAGTAATACACTCCCTTCTTTATCCAAGGCTTTGCCAGAGGTTGAGCGGACCACCTCGGCCGTCCTGGTGGAGAAGAACAGGAGTGGGAGGCCTCGGGGCCTGACTGAAGCCTCCCCTCCATGTGCTCCCTAATTGGTTTAATGACTGTAATTATCTGCTGGGGTGCATGTTGTGCAGGGCACGATTAATGGCCTCCAAAACATATGCAGACAGGCGGAAATTAAGAGAGGGGGGCGCGCTGAGACAAAGAATAGCTCTGCAGGAAAAAAGAGCTGTAAAGTCGCAGAGAGAGACACATCCTGCTGGGTAAGAGAAATAGAATAATGACACAGCGCTTTAGAGTTTTTGCCTTTTTTTATGTGACTTTTGTTCTTGTAAAACTGTTACTTTTTAGGCCTCGGTTCTTATTTTGTTAGGGGAAAAAAAAAAAACATTTAATTAGACGTAATCACAGACACATACATGGACCTATTAGGATATACCACCCATACAGTTAAAAGGTAAAAGTGAACTCGATGAAGCTCCAGAAAACATTTATATAGAAGAAACTACCACAGCGGTTGAAAGCTGAAAAGACTTAAGTTGCAGTACCACTGATGTCCTCTAGAGGCTGGAGACAAGAGGTCTCAGACTGTTCTGAACTCCATTCATAGCTTTTCAGTTGAAATACAGCAACAGGTTAATGACAGAAAGTACCATTTTAGAGCGCTTATATATTTTTCACTTAATCAAATTATAGTTTTGGTCCATAATATTTTTAAGCATTATTAATGTTCCATCATTTTTTGTTTGTTTGTTTTTTTTGTTTTTAATGACACAGCTTTTTGTTTTTTTAAGAAAATAATTGTCAGAAAAAGGTTCAAATCATAATAACATAAAATAAAAATAAAAACTTGTTGTGTCAAAGCCACCCATGTATTTGATTCCTTAATATAAATAAAATATAACAAGTGTTGTGTTATCACTTTGTACACATTTATTTTTAGTTGCCTGTAATTTATTTTAAGGGTATAGATTTTGTGTCTGTATGAGCTACTGAATTTCTGTGAATGTGTTTTTCTTTTACCTCTGCATTGATTTATTTAAGAAAGAAAAAATAAAAGGCCGCCATTACTTATTTACGTATATTTCAAAATTACTCTATGGTTGAAACAAATTCCTAATGCACGTCTGGACTTGCCTCACGGCACACTGGTGTGCCTTGCCACACCATTTTAGAACCACTGGCATGGAGGATATACTGAACACGATACAGTACAGCTCAAGCTCAAGATTCTGGGAAAAGTAGGTATTCTACGGACAGTGTCCATTATGACTCTTCCACAATTGTTGTTCCCTTATTATGAACTTCAGAAAGATTACATGCAGCTCCCATCATGGAAAAGTTTGAAGCCGCAGTCCCTCATTCAGTTGATCCGCGTCCTTATTGTTGGGATTTGTTTGGACAACAGAGTAATCCAAAAGACACATCACTGGATCACAATGCGCTGTGCTGCCAGGGATCTTTCCAAGGGATTTCGTACCATTTTCCTAGAAAGTTTTTTACTTTGGACAAGTCCGTCTTGTAATTGTTAATTTGGTTCAACCAACAGTCGAAAACCCAAAGAAATGCAGGCAAATCGTCATAATGAGAAGCAGAAAAAAGGGAACGTTTGGCATATTGTCCAAAGAAATTACCGAAACAATGAATCCGTAATTAAATATTTTTTCATGATTGATGAATTGTGTACTTCCCTCAGTTAAGAAAAACATTGCTTCATTAAAGACATGTTTTGTTGTCACATGTGAGTCAAAGCCAGTTGTTTACTCAGTGCTCATATTCTGCTGGCCGATGGGTTCATTAAAACTAGGTCTGTACTTATTTATTTCAACATTCCTTTCATTGCCATGCTTGAATAGCACAGTACCAGACCACAATCCTGTTTACACAGTTATAAATATATAAACTCTATGTTTAATCTTCATGCCGACATACCTGAACACACTTAGCTATAAGTTTATGTTATCTTTGTTTAGCCATGCTCCCTGTGTTTAGCTGCGTGTCTATATTTGAATCTTCCTGTACATTACCTCTCGGCTCTCTCAAAGTATATTAAGAGCGACTGAGAACCCAAGTCAGACTCTTTGTGCGTCAGCATATTTGGCCAGTAGTCGCCTCCGATGTGTCTCGGCCCATCAGAGCAGCTGCCATTAAACCCACTCCGCAGGTCCACCCTGACTCCCTCTCTAATCAAATGTGGATTTTCTGGCTCCAGTAGCTAACAACAATGACAGTGAGCGGTAAACTCAAATCCAGGCTTGATAACATCCCTTCAGAAACCTGTGGTTGACATCACAGACGCTACAAAGATGTTTTTTTGTGTAAAATGCCTGTCATGAAAGCATACATAATCCACCTTAATGGAGCTATAATTCAGGATGTTGTATGTTTTATGGGGTCTTTGTTTGATCTTGGGTCCTCATCATTTTTTTCGCAGACAGTCATGTGGTACTCATTCTGTAAAATTAGCTGTTCTGAAATGTTTTTCTCTCTTTAAATACAGTGCTACATGTTTACACAAATTAAACACATTCATGCACTTCTCACGCTCCAAAGACATCGGGCCAGTACGACGTGCATATCCTGACCTCTGACAGAGGGTTGCAGAACATTTTGACTTGGTTTGATTACAGATTTACGTCTAAATGTCCCATGGAAAATCTTTTTGGTAAACAGTGACTAAAGCTTTTCAACTGTAAAAAGATATGATTGTTGGAGAAGATTTTCTCTCAGTTCCGGATTATAGTGATGCTGCTGCCTCCACTGCAGATCCTGTCTACCGTTCGGCTTTCAGGTTTTATGAGCTGAGATATTTACAATACACATCAATGCATTTCATATGTCAAGGTTGTCAGTGGTGTAAGCGTATGTGGCATGAGTATATTTACTCAAGTATTGTACAGCACAATTTCAAGGTAGAGTTTTTTACATTTTACTCCAATACATTTGTCAGCTTTAATTACTTTTCAGATTCATTCTGGCCTTTGAAAACCAAGTACAGTATCTCCATTCTGGTGATTGTTGATGTGAATGATAAAGGATGAAGAGTTCATTAATGGGTCGAGACAGAATCTCCTGCTCCTTGAGCTAAACAAACAATTAATAAGCCCACTTGGATTAGCTGGTAAAAGCCTCGTCATTAAGCTTCAACCAGGTTGTTTGTCTGAGTTCATGAAAAGTTGACTCTGCAGAGACACGTGGTTCTCACAAACACGAGATGGTCTTATAGAATATGATGCACTGCTGAACTACCCAGCAGTGCATAACGTGGTCCGGATGAGCTCAACCTTGAACGTGTGCAGCAGTAAAATACAACAGTTAATAATCCAAAAACATCAGGTATGATAGTAACACAGGGAACATTTACATCTACATAAGAAGTACTTTTAGACAGTACATATTAATGATAATTACACTTTGTTTTATGAAGTGTGTTGAGCGCAGGACCACCACATTGTAGTTCCAGAACTTTTGCTGAGCGCACTAGTAACTTCATACTCTACGTCACCTCACTGGAACACGGCCTGTTTGACTGCTTGCATACATCCTGTTTACATATAAACGTCCTCAGAGAGCAACAAACTACTTTTACTGCTCCTACTACTGCACCACTTCACTTTACACTCACGTACGCCTCTTATATTTACATTTGTATTGTTGCACGGTGTATTGCACTACATGCCTCTACCTGTTATTATATTCTGCTGTTTGCGCCTCGAGTGTTGTCTAAGCATTTGCTTCACGTCAACTGACAGTTGCATCATTCATTCTTTTGTTTTGCATCGTGGGACCGAGAGAAACACCATTACGTTCCTGTACACTGTATACACATGGATGACATTTAATCTTAGCTTAAAGTTCTTAAAACTTATTCTACAACTGTGTAAATTGAATGTCAATTTAAGATGGTACTCGGGAATTGGGTAAAAACTAGTGTTCATGTTGCAGTCACAAAGACCATTTTTAGTACCCGTGTTACCAGCCTGTAATTGCTTTAGTTGAGCATGCATGCTCTCTTTTATTTTGCATTTAGTCCTCTTGTCTTATTTTACTCCTCACTGATACTGTAAACTATATTGCTGCAAAAGGGCACATGCCGTGTGTTCAAATAACCTACCATGTCAAAATGAAAGTTGATTGATGATTTAACAAATATGCTGCTGAGGGAGAGGGTCACCCCAAAATCAAAGATACAAAATCTAAAAAAATCCTCTTACCTGTAGTGCTATTTAAAGCAACATTATCTAGAAATTGGTATTTTGTGGGATTTGGCGTCCCTCACAGTTTGTTCAATACAAATACAAATCCCAGGTCTGTAACAATGTGTCAGATGTAATGTAGGTGCGAACTACAAACAAACCTCATTACATCATAACAATGTTGCGTGTTAAAAACCTGTATGTTGAAGTAAACATGGATGTAACGCTGTGATCCTGCCCGCTCACTGAAGTTACACAGTGCAGAAACAAGTGATAGAGGGGCGGAGTGTCTGAGACAGAGACACCATTCACCCTGAAACAAGACACTGGACCATCAACATGACTTTGAAGTTACATAATGTTGCTTTAATCATCTAGATTGCTATGGTGTGAGCATGTGTACTGAGGACTTTGTTGTAAACTGCCCCTTACAGTGTGCTTTCCACATGTGCGGACCTCATTGGGTGCACAAATATGAACCTAGCGACCTTTTCCACTTTTCAGCTCTGCTTCCTGCGGGACCGGACCTCACAGACACTGAACAGACAATGAGGTTAAACGATGATTTTAGGTTTGGTGTGTTAAGAATCAGGTGGCTCGAACACAAAACTAGCTCCAGCTTGATGATTCCCTCTTCGACAAAACCTTCCTTGAAAACTGCAGCAGACAAAAAAAGGCGCCTGTGGAACACCAGCGCCGAGCTGTTTACGGGCTCTTGTAACGACCGGATCGGTGAGATTTTTTTAATGCGTTGAGTGACATCAGCGGTGCCATTAGCTGGAATATGGAGTGAATTAGGCCGGCGTTTCCAAATATACAAAGACTCTGCAGCAGGACGAGGCTTATGTCAACAGCGGCTTGTGTTTCTGCTCTCCACTCCCCCTCATGTCGCCTCGTGCTGACTTCAAACAGAGCTCGGCAGCACAGCTCGGGAAACGCCAGATCCTGGTAATAATTATTTGCTCCTCACTATCTCGTTAGAGCGTTTTGTTCCAGGAGCTTAGTTTGTTTTTACACGGATTAAACCTGGAGAGGAGCTTTGGCAGCGATCTGTGTGTAATCTTGGATCAGGACACATAAAAATCTTTTCGACGAGAATGTAGCGAAAAAATAGGAAAATTAGGGGGGCCCGGAGGAGACTTAGAGAGCGGAATAATCTTGCAAAAGCCCCGGAGCGCTGGTGAGAGCAACGGCAGAGGAAAAGACGCAGGAAGACCAATATAGACAGAAATTGGAGGATGTGTTTTCTGGTCAGGAACCCATTGCTAAAATTAGCGAGGATGTAAATTCCTCAGCGTTGCCGTTTTTCTTTTCGAGTCCGCGCATGACACCGAGAGCTGCCAGAGGAACATAAAACAAAAAAAGATGGAAGGGCGGTGGTATAGGGAGAGGTCATACATGAACAGTGCAATGGCAATGTTTTCCTCCCTCCTTATTTCTTTTCAAATTGACCTTCGCCCTGAGAACAAAGACATCTAACAAGCCACAAGAAGGAGGGGAAAAGCACTGAAAGCGAAAGCCGCGGCCCCCACACACAACAGTCCCCGGGGGGAGCGCTCGGGCCCTGGACGCCAAGCCTTCAACACAATCACCACACATGCTATTGTGGCCTGCAGTAAAGCCCTGGTATGGCTCAAATCTCCCAGCTAACCCCCTCCAACCCCCCATCCGCACCACCAGGCCTCACCCCCCCCCCTGCTCTTTCTCTGTCTCTCCATGCATCCCTGTCATTTACAGTCCTAATGACAAGACACAAACTTCCACACATTCAGCCCCCGCAGAGCGAGGATAATCACATTACAGCCGACGACAGGGACATAAACCAAACTCCTCCAGCAGTCAGTTTGGACGCACTCAGACGTGGATTTGCATAAATCCAAACAGTACAGTCAGCGGCTAAACGGTGTGGCGCTGCTCCTC
>CAEMYA010000117.1:2127979-2169794 GCA_903131615.1 Diplodus sargus
CGCTGAGGGGATGGATGGATGGAGATGGAAAATAGTGAAAGACTTTCTCGGTTTACAGTCGCCACACAAAGCTAGGACTATTTCTAGGCATCCTATTGGTTTAACAGAGGTAACAACACCACAGCCAGCTGGAAGTCAAGGACAAAGACTCATGAGGGATTTAGTGTCGGATCCAAGTTCCCATGCTCCGTCTGCGCTGGCCTTTTTCTTACAACTACTCTGTTGACCTGCAGATTAATTCAATACCTAAATATTGACATTCCTCCCTCTAGTGTGTGGCTTTTATCTTAGGAATGCATTTAAGACTTTGTCATTGCGATCAATCAACCAGAGCTGATAATTTTCAAAACGCGCGGCGCCAGGGACTTCCCTGCTACTGCAAGGTCACAACGAGGGAGATAAGAAAAAAAATGGATCAATCAAGGTGAAGCGCCAAGTGAGCATGAGGCATGTCTGGACTTGTTGAATTCTCTGGCAGGAGCATTCACATTTTTATGACCTTTTATTTGCATTTTTGTCCTCAGCAGGTGCGCGTCTCGCAATCCGAAGAGCTAACATGCCGCTAACGCAACACTAGACGCTGACATTTACACGCTACGACGCTGCATTCCAGTCAAGGTCGGACATTTGAAGCTCCCCAATAAAACTTTCCGACCTCTGACCTCTGCGGTTTAGTGTTGAGAAAGAATACAATGCGAATGGAGGTAATGAGAGACATGAGGTGTTATCAAGTGTATTTGTGTGTTCTTTGTGGTTAAAGTTTAGGGAGCTGGTAGGACTGACTGCTGACACGTCTCATGCTGCAGAGGAAGTCCAGGAGACCAAGAGGATCGTTCCAGTTTATTATGACTTGAGTCTTATTTTTTGCTTTGAAGTCAAAATGTCTGCTGTGAAAAATGCCTATTATGGCTATGAAAGTTTTGAGAATGTAAAAGAAAAAAAAAATTAACTCTATTATTTATTCACTACGTATCTACCTACCTACAGCCTACATCTTAAAGTCACAATCTTACAAACAATGATTGCGGTCATGCAACGTTAAACTGCAATTAGGTGTTAAGGATTGTGATTATGACATTTTGATTATACAACAGTGTCGCCAGGATAATATGTCGGCATTTAATGTTTCTGCAGACAATGTTGTTT
Organism: Diplodus sargus; assembly: GCA_903131615.1. Lineage (NCBI taxonomy): Eukaryota > Metazoa > Chordata > Actinopteri > Spariformes > Sparidae > Diplodus > Diplodus sargus. The sequence goes on from CAEMYA010000117.1 coordinate 2,129,126, forward strand.
CGGCCTTGTGCATGTTTTGTTCGTGAGATCATCTGTTGCCTTTTCATTAGAATTCTAGTCATTTTGTGTTTTGAGTGTATTTTTTCTCTCTATACACTTTTTTTTCACAGTTACAGGAAGCAAAAGACAAATGATATATTTGATTTTGTGCTTTTAAAAGAAATTCTATAGAAATATTGTTATTCTGAATTTGTCTGGCCGTGATAATCACGTTGTGTAAATCTGACATGGTGACAGCCCGAAGTGAATGTAAGGAAATAAAAAGTTATGGGTGCAGAAAATGAAATTTGCCTGTATTTATTATGGCAGTTGGTTTGGAATATGTTACACATATGCAATGTTGTGAGCTGTGAGGCTATATTTATGCCCCCCCAAAAATATTTCACATTTCTTATCCTTAATTTGAATGTAAAGGGTCGTTCCACTGTATTTAGAATTGCAGAATCTCTGACATCTGACATTTCTACGACACGTGTCATATCATTTACATTACACGCTTATGACAGTGACCACAGCTTGAGACTTTGTTTCAACATTCATAGTGTGACATCACTGGATATTTTTTAAGGAGACCTCTGGATAATTTCCAGTGGTTTTTATGGCAACAGAACCAGGGTATTTTTAAAAAGAACTTCTTCTTGCATCTCCAGCTGTGTTGTTGGCAAAAAAAAACCTTGGTGTTCTCAATGAGCCCTTGGGGAATCACCGACCGTGTTTGTGGCGACCGAAACAGGTATTTGAAGCCAAAATGTGATCTTTTCCAAAACCATAACTAAGTGGTTTTTTGTGCCTAAACCTAACCAGACAATAAGCACAGATGTGTCACAGGACAAAATTGAAAATTGCTAGATGCAGCTTGAAATATTCCTTTGGTTCTTATTTTGATAGTTCCAATATAAATGGCCGTTCCACTGTAATTTATGAAGTGGGAAGGCAGAACTTGACATCTGACTTCCAACTGTAACATGATGGAAGAGTTCGTGGGAGAAGAACATGTGGGATCACACAGCACGTCATTTCCCAGGCAAAAGAAATCAAGTGGCCAATCACAGAGTGATCTCTGTTTAATACAAATATTATTACAAGTTTGCTTTTATCTCATGGTTTCAATATCTGGCTGATTCGATTACATGATACAAATCTAATAAAATGTTTCTCAGTGATTTCGAACAGAAATGTTGATGTGTGGTTTGTGCAGTGAGTGTGTGCGTGGGTGTGTGTGTTTATTACAGGTTCTAACTCTGGCATTAAACCATGCAGCAGCATTATAAGGATATCCAGGTGGAAGTATAAACATCCTGGCACAGCTTAAAACAAATCCAGCATTCCTGGGCTTTGTTTAGTGTCAATCATACAGTACACTGTGCCAGATTCATTTTTAGACTTTATTGCTCCACAAATGCAAGAAAGGCAATTTTTGAATACTTCAGGATTAAAAGAGGGACATTAGAGCTTTTTCTTTTTTTTATTATTATTATCATTGAAAATGAGAGAACAACCTTCAATTACAATTCCAGCTCAGTGTTTTTATCAGTATAAATAAATAAAAGTAAAAAATAAATAGGCTATTAAATACAGTATAAAACAACAGGCAAAAAAAAAGGAAGGAAGTTTGCTCTTTGATGAAGGAACTCTCAAGATGTTTGGAAAGGCAGCAAAAGTAGGAGACACCGCTTTGGAAAGTGATAGAAAAATTATCAGTTTGGTTATATGGCAGATGGTGAAATCATACAAAATGTAAATGCAGTTGCAACCATTAAAACCAGAGTTATAACGATTAAAAGAAAAAGAAAAATCCCTTTTCCAAAGATGGATCTATCAGCTACAGAAGAATCATAGATACATTTGAAAACACAGTCAAAATTCAAGTAAAGGAAGGTGTACATCAGTAACACAATGATTTGCAGTCATCAATTAAGAGCACTGGGGAAACTGTCCGCCGCACACACACACGCTAATGTTCCACAAACAGGCACTTTAAAATGTCTCTAAGCTTCTGGAACGAGTGGAGCTCTACACTGTCAGAGCACACAGTTTCATCCCATCAACAGAAATATGAATGAGTTTTCTTTTTCTTTTTCTTTTTTTTCCTACAGCATCTACAAAACTAAATGAGACGTTGAAATTGCAAACCAAACTATTATTAAGTATGAAATCATCTCAACCACAACAAGAGTCATCATCTTTAAGGTCGTCTTTTTTAATTTCTTTTTCAGGGTATCTCCGTCCTGGCAAACTCTTCCTCCTCATTGCTACAAGCAGACGAATTGCATTCCAATTTGATTCCATCCGCACTTCCATATCATTTCATTTCATTCAGGATTTTGTGTGTAATAGCCCTTTTTTCTTGCAATTCTGCGACAAACCGAGACAATGAGATTCTCTAAAATCCAAGTGCTACATTATAACTTGTTTTTGGTAAATTTCCCAAACACAAAGAAACAAAACAAAACAAAAAAACGTGAATCTGTACACACGAAGTACCTCATATATATCCTCTCTTTTTTTTTCATATAACATCACTTATATGATTATAGCTTAATTTCTGCGCAGAGCCAGCAGAAGGCCAGAAACAACACCAAGTCCATCTGTGTTTACACACCAAACTCTTTTAACTTAACCGGGCCAGCTCAAGCTCACCTCAGCCCCTCTAGACGCTCCATCCTCATTGGTCTGACAGGAAATGGACCAAAGTGCCAATTAAAGGGAGACGCCGTGACATCAGCACCGACCACAACCTGAGCCGGGGCTGGACTCTCCCATGCTATCACACTTACTGTGCTTCCCTTGTTTGTTTCATAACTGACGCAACAAGCTCTGGGTGCAATTCTGAAGCTGTTCCCAGAACCGGTTTGATTGTTGATTTTTTTTTTTTATAAAGCAGGAATGCGAAATGAAGAGAAAAAAAAATAAATGCACAAGCGATGAATTGTATCTGTACAGACGACATGGGTAATAAAATAGATATCTAAATATACAGAGTCTACTTGATACATCTATTGTTGTATATTTGCTCGATTCCCGTGTGGATAAGATGAAGAAATCAAAAAAAAAAAATGTACAGTAAGTCAGTCTGATTCAGTCGGCCCCGAAGGATGGCACAGTTCTCTTGGTCCTGCCGATCCGAAGCCGTCCCTGCAGTTTTGCTCCAGCTCAGCTTAGAGTTCAAAGGGCTGCCTGCGTCCCTGCCCCGAATTTCATTCCACTCCGTTGTCACGATCACACGGCAAACACGCTCAGGGTGCTCGTCTGGTCTTTTAAGCCCAGGATGCTGTAGGCGATCCTTTTCAAATGGCCGGGCAGCCTCACCCCGATGTTCTTAATATCCCTGTGAACGAGAGACAGCATATGAGATTTACACTTTGGTCTCGTTCCAACACTTTTCACACTCGCACATCCTTCCTACTGCATCCTGTCTTGTAGTAATAACTCACTCGTCAGAGGTGATAAAAAGTCGGCTGAGCCTGTTCATGTGTAGTCTGACTGCTCGACCGGTACAGTAGCTGTGCTCCAACATAATATAAATCTTTTGACTTCAAACTGAAAAACTGAGGGTTTTCGCTCTTCACGGGCACATGAGGCAAATCTGCAAGAGCCCTGCACAGCAGCCTAAAGTCAAAGCCTTAATTACAGCTTTAATTACTTAACGAGGATTCTCCCTGTTGACCATGAATCACTTGTCTGGCGAGCAGAGGCTGGCTTGTAAATAACTGCTGGCTTTCCAAGAGTGCTACCAGATGCCCTGAGATGGAAACGCGGGGCCATGGTATCACACCATTCTGCATGACAAATACTTCAAAAGGGTTCGTCGTCTGCCTTACAGTCTGCCCATCTTCCCAAATCACCGACTGAGGTACGTATACCATGGCAGTGGAGGGGGGGGTGGGGGGTCACGCGGTTAGGAAAAGCTCTGGCCCTCATTATTGCCCCTAAACAACCTCATATTATGGGCTTCACTAAGTCTTTTTTCTCCCCCCAAAAGGTTGAGTCGATTTCATCAAAATGTGCCCTCGGTGCTCCTACACATCTGAGGAGATCCAATTACCCTGAAATACCCTGTGATGAGCTCAGGGGGTACATTCTCAGCGCACCTCTTCAATCTTTCTAGGAGCACAAATGTGCCGACTACGGGGCTTCAAATCTCGTCCATCTATTTCAGTTCCTTAATCTCCCGCTCTCCTGTTCCTCAGTGCATTCTCTCCTCCTCCTTTCCTTCCTTTAATGTCACAGAAACCACAAAAGGCCTTTGCCCTTAACAGACAAAACTGGTGGTTTTCGGGGGCTCTAAGCAAAAGTGCTGCCCAGGGCAAAGGGAGGGATGAGAGGAAGAACGAAGAGAGGAGAGAAGAATAAGGACTGCAGCGACCACAAGCCACCACCACCAGTGTGCCGCAAATGAGCCCACTCCTTCTCCTTCCCTCGATTACTTTTTCCATCTCAAACGTTTCTCGAGTTGTAACTGAGGTTGAGAGATTATATTGTGCGAAAACTATTCTGCTGGCTGTTACAAAGTTTTTAGGAAAACAAATGCAATAAACGGCTACTGGGAAGTTATAATAGTCATAATAGACTTCATGTTGGGAGGAGAAACATCTTTGTGGCATATCTGTTTTATAGCTTTTAATTCATGGCTTAATTTGACAACATAATGTTTCTCTTCCTCGCCAAAAATATGTTTAACAAGTCAATAAAATAAGAAAATCCGAACTCAACATGTGGTGTCCCCAAATCTGGAATCACTTCCCACTTACTCGTTCTTCATCTGCAGGACCTGGTCCATGGTGACGACGCCGGCGCAGGCGAAGTTCTCGCTGTACTGACTCATCTTGATGGACTCAAGCCACTCCGACACCGACCTGAAGGGGGAACCGTCTGAGCCGCTGGTGCTGGGCAGGCGAATGGATATGCTGCGAGCAGAGAAAAGTAGATCCGAATGATAATTATCAACAGCTTTCCCACAACAAAGGCGGACGACTGAGGACTGTAATTACTGTGCAGGAAACCAGCGAGTGATAAAAACCAGTTGGAGCAGTCAGGGCGAGAGCTATTCAAGATACGAGCACGACGGCCTTTTGTCCTGTCTCACCGTCTCTGGCTTTAATGCTCCCTCACAAGGGATCAAATATGCATTCAGGCACACAATTACAGAACGCAGAGCTGCCAGGAGCGAACACACATTTCTTTCATTAGCCTGGGAGGGAAGGTGTCAGTAGGTCCTTTTAATGGTTTAAGTAGAACATCTTAAAGCCATTCTCCTCTCTGCACCAAACCACCATAAATACACAGCCCCATTTCAACTTACAGTAAATGGGGAGCTGCTGCCAGAGTGTTTTGAAGCAGATCCAGGTGAAGTCTAACAAGAGTCAAACAAGTCCAACTCAAGCCTCACGTTGATCAAGGAATGTCCAAGTCACATCATCAAGTCAGGTCATCAAGTCCAAGATTTAGGTCAGTGGAAAAGTCCAAGCCAAGTTTTAAGCGGAACGAGACAAGCTCAAGTCTCAAGTCGATCACAAAATGTCCATTTCAAACAAGAAATGTCAAAGAGAAGCACAAGTCAAGTTTCAAGTCAGTTGAGAAGTCAGAGTCAAATTCTAAGTCGATGAAGACAAGACCAAGTCAAGACTCACGTCACATCAGGTCAGAGCTCAAAATTCTGGCCACTAGTCAAAATACTGCTGTGTCTTTTCAGGCTAACATACTGAAGCTCTTTCAAAGGCTGAGCACAGTTCTGCTTCTTGGCGGAGAACAAATGACCTTGGGCGTATAGTATCCAAGTTTTTACGCTGCAGATAAGATCCACGATAATGAAAAATGACAGAGTTAGCAGAAGTGATACTGGAAATTGAATGTATAATAACAGTATTACAAACATTTGGATTCCAGTGTTGTTTCTGAGAACTGGTTGCTGATAGTGGCAGCTACTGAGAGGTCAGCACTGGAAAAATATTCATTTCAAGCCCTTTGTCCGGTATGTAAATAAATCTTACCGTGGGTCGAAGTCTGCGATGGTCTTCAGGGAGTCGGGGCTCCGCAGCAGCTTGTCCAGCAGGCTGACGATGTCTCCGAAGCGCGGCCTCTTGGAGCGATCCTGGAGCCAGCACTGCAACATCAGCTGGTAGACGGCTGAGGGACAGTCCATCGGCGCCGGGAGTCTAAAAGCCTCGTTGATCGCCTTCATCACCTGTACGAAGTTTTTCAGGACATATATTAGATTTTATCTCACTGGTCGGTTGGACATAATAACAAGTTTGGACTGCTTTGACAGCAAAACCACAGTGAAAATACAATCTGTAAACTGTAATCATTGACACTTGCCTCATGGTTACTCATGTCCCAGTAAGGCCTTTCTCCAAAGGCCATGACCTCCCACATGACGATGCCAAAACTCCACACGTCGCTAGCTGATGTGAACTTCCTGTATGCTATCGCCTCTGGAGCCGTCCAGCGAATGGGGATCTTACCTCCCTGTTTGGGGGAAATAAACTTCAAGTTAGAGGCCGAGGAACAAAAAAACAAAAAAGGATTCACAAATCTCAAAACCAACAATGGCAAACCCTTGCCGAAGCAAACAGGAAGTCCCTTAAATACTTACACTTGTGGTGTACGTCCCCTCAGGATCGTCCTCCAGCACCCGGGACAGGCCGAAGTCGGACACTTTACACTCCAGGGTGTTGTTGACGAGGATGTTGCGGGCTGCTAGGTCACGGTGGACGTAGCTCATGTCAGAGAGGTACTTCATCCCTGCAGCAATGCCACGCAGCATGCCCACCAGCTGGAAGGAGGCAAACTCGCCGTCATGGTCCTGAAAGTAGAAAATGGCAGCGGATACATTTTTTGTTTTATGACCAGAACAGACCAGACCAGCACAATTTCATCTATAATGTTGAACCTTGTTTGAAAAATCGTGTATATTACATCTTAGACCCAACAGCTCACCAGCATTACTAACATCAGTAATAAATGCTTGTTTAAACTAGTAAGACATGACATTTCAGTATAGCTAAATAACTATAAGCTAAAATTTCTGGTGCCTTCATAGTTGAAGAAGAGACACATGGTATGTGGCAGACTTACCCGAAGGTACCTGTCCAGTGCTCCATTCTCCATGTATTCTGTCACAATCATGGCATGTTTGACTGCAAAAACACAACAAAATTAACTTATTATGTGCCCGAACTGGCCCAAAGCAGGCAAAAGAAATGTGAAATAAGAGTGAAATAAAAAAGAAGGGACCAAAACTCACAGAAGTCCTTACATTTGGTGACCACCCCCTCCAGACGAATGATGTTCTGGTGGGAGAACTGGCCCATGATGGAGGCCTCGCTCAGAAAGTCCTGCCTCTGCTTCTCTGTGTAGCCCGGCTTCAATGTCTTGATAGCCACGGCGACTTCTTTCCTCCCCGGCACCTTCAGAATACCGCGGTATACCTCACCAAACTCTCCTGCAGGACGACAATCATTTTAGAGAGATAGAGATATCCGAAGTATGTGCCTCGGATAGGTTTTCTCACATTTCAAGCCACAGGGGGTTTGCTGTGCAACAGAGTGAAAACAAGGAAGACTCTGCGGCTGTTTTGCCTGAGGCTCTCTCACAGAGGTGTGTTCTGACTGGGTGTTGAGAGAGAGCCGATGTTGTATAACTGGTGGATGGCCTGTGGTGTTAAAGCATGGGAATCAGCTGTCACATGAGGAGAAAAGGGGGGGGCCACGGTCGTGGGAACTGGGGAGGGGGTGTATAGATTCAGGGTTCAAAGGGTAAAGGTGGTTGCACTCGAATAAATGAATCGAGTATGAAAGATCTGGGCAGGGCCCCGGAAGGTGCTCTGATATCCTTCCAAAATACTGTCTCTGCAACACTTTCTTTGTGTAATTGTTAACGTCAACGTGAGCCAAAACACATAGATCTCACAGCCAAGAGTTGCCACACAACAAAATGTCTCAACTTGTTGTGTGAGAACTCAGCCAACTAGATGTTAATCTCGCTAAAGTAACCACTGTCACTCAGCCCCCTAAGCTGGGGAAAAGGCACAATATAAACAGCGAATTTGAGGATTGGAAAAATCTTTCAACATCTCGGAGTTAAGCCCCACAGCATATTGTCTGAGCAAAGCTGTCACTCACCAGCTCCAATGACTTTCTGTTTGGTTATGTGGCTGGGGTGGATTTCAGTGGCAAACTTCAGGACGGCTGTGTTGGGGTCCTCGTATGTGTGTGGATCCACGTAGGTCTTCAGAGGCTTCAATTGCTCTGTGACAAAAAGAAAGAAAATTGTTTTTTTCCATTCGCACATGAATCAGATAAATTGAATAGAGGGAAATAAGACAGGAATTTTGTTGTCTACCTGAGCTGGAGAAGTAGGTGTCCTCTGGTCCTTGCCTGGTGTGAGAGTTCCTCTTCCTGAATAAAAAGATAAAAAAACCCATCTGCAAATTAATATCCCACTTTAAAAGAACAAATGGACTTTTGTCTTTGTATCATTTGCCTGCTTTAATATCAATAGCACATAGAAACCTTTGTAACCATTTTTCAAGACGTTTTAAAGCTTTCAAAAGGACACCGACACTGGTGCAGTGCGTCCATTCATACGGAGGCGGCCTCTTGATAAAGGCTGACGGTAGACTGTGTTTGCCAAGCCGATTTAAAGACTGAAAGACAGACAAGCAGGCGGGAGGGAGGTGGACAGACGGGCTGCAGCCTGCTACAGTACAGGCCGAGGTCACCTTTACAAAGTGCCTGCGGTCTGGTACAGAGGGAACCAAGCGCCTCTTATCACCAACAATGTACCACCCCGGACCGATTTCCTTTCAAAGGCTCCAACACTCACTAGAATTTAACCATTGAGCAATGACAAGGCGCATTCAACGCAAATTCTTCCCCAGTGAGCGCCGGGACACAGATCCAGATAAAGAGAAAGAGAAAGTTGGCTGAAGGAAGAGAGAAAGAGAGAGGTGAGGAGAGACTGAATGCAAAGGCCATTTGGAGGCCCCACAAAGGAAAAGGCGAAAGAATGAGAGAGGAAGCCAGTGAAGGACCGACTGATTAACAGGACAGACAGACAGGGAGAGCAGCAGAGGGGGGCGGATACTGACCGTCTGCGCAGGAACAGCACCACGATCACAATGAACAACATGGCCGCTCCTCCGGCTGCTACGCCAAAGATCACTGCCGTGTTGTTTTGCGCGAGGCGTTCTGGAAAGAAAAACACAGACACGGATCAGAGACGCCTCGTTCTTTAAACAAAAGCACGCGGAGCGTTCTCCGTGTTGCTTCTCCTCCGTACCTGAGGTCTCAAACTGCTCCTCCATGCTGGAGCCTCCAGGGCTGCCATCGCTGCTGAGGGCCTGCACCCTGAACAGGTAGGCCGTGCCCGGGACCAGGTCTTTGATCTGTACAGAGTTCTTCTCCAGTATGAGCACGGTGTAGGTCGTCACATCCAGGTTATCATCCTGGAAGGGAGAGAAGCAATGGAAGCCACGGATTAAGTTTTAGCATTTATGTTAGCGGGATGAATTCAAATATTAATGGCGGCATGTGCTCATTCCTGCAACACGATCTGTCGCTCACATGCTTTGCTGATGAAACGTATGTTCAAACACACAGTAGCTAGTGTAACCTGTGCCAATAAGGGTGTTTGAATCAAAACATTTAAACAACAGATTTAGTTTGATGACTTCGTGAAATAGCTTGGCATCGTGGGAGTTGCTGTCTTCACTGAACAACCACCATAACAGATCTAATGTGACTCAGGCAGAGATGTGGACAAATGATACCATGAGTCACGTTTTAAGGTTACATTTACGTGACATTTACATACGTAACTTTGCCCCTCAATATCTGGCGTATTATCTGGTATTTCTCTGAACGTCACTGCCATTGGTCGCTGCTCTGATTGGTCATGCCTGAGGCAGCACCTTTAAACAACGACAAAGCAGCTACGCTAAAACAAACTAGCCTCTAGGCGTCAATTATGCAAATGTCTGACATGTTGACATAACGTGATGTCACAAAGTTACAAAATGACATGAGGAGGAGTTTAAGGAGCAGTGTTTTCTGTAGGAGAGAGGAGCTTCTGTTGGTGTGGACTTCGAGCTTCTAAACTTTCAAGATGTTTTACATACATGAGGACCTAAAGAGTATAAAACACTGAAGGAGAGGTTAAAAAAAAAACAGAACGCACAATATGTGTCCAAAACTTCAAATACCTATCTTAAACTTGTACAAAGATAAATGTTAATCAGTCGATACCTAACACGAATTGAACTTCAATACATATCAGGATAAAAAAAAAAATGAGAGTGACGCACCTTCTTGCGGTAGGTAAGTTCATAGCGGATGGGCCGGGGGTGGACCCGTGGCTTTACATCCCAGAAGAGGGACAAGCTTGTGGAGCTCCTCTCCATCACTCGCATCGCAGTGATCTTCGGGGGATCTGAGGACAGGCAGTAGAGAATACTTCAGCATCTTTGGAATGAGAAAAACTCTCAAAAATACACGAAAAAATATAACTGCGCTCTCTCCTGATTATGTGAGAGTTTATCTCACTCCCGCAGCACAGTTCGACTTGCAGTGCTGTCAGTGCCTCACAGATAGCATCTGTCATCGCGGCAGCATAGATAGCATCACTCCGCTGCCTCGTATCAGCACCACTCACCTGTGTAGAGCAGGGATGTAGTCAGAGCGCTGGTGGATGGCGGTCTATTAGCTGGCGGCGCCGCCTGGCTAGTGAGCACCGTCACGCCGCTGTGCGCCTCCACGGTGAAGGTGTAGTTGAGGTGAGCGTCCAACTCGCTCACGGAAACCTTGGTGTCAGTCAGGCCCACGCCGGCCGGCTCGTAACGGATTTTCTCTCCGCAGGACTGGCACACCATCCCCTCACAGCGCTGGCATTCAACGCTGTAGGTGATGTCTGTGCGACCGCCGGTGTCTTCAGGCGGGCTCCAGGTAAGGAGGAGCTTTCCTGCACTGGTGGTGGCAACGAGGTCACGTGGGGCAGACGGGAGTCCTGATGAACACAGATTGGGAAATGATATGGGATGTTAGATCAGATGTCATACTTGTTATACACCCAGATTTCAAAATATCAAGATACAGGACCCTCACCCCTAACCTTGACCCTGTCCTTGCCCATAACCCCTGAACCCTAACCCTAACCCTATATACTGTGTATTGTTATATAGCTTAAAAATATCAAGATATTCTTTTAAGGCCAGATCACCCTGCCCTATTTCAAGGATTTCACAGAGATCAAGGCGAGCTTGATACCTGAGCAGGGTCCAGTAGGGGGGTCATTTGGGGCCCGGTAGAAGCCATCCATGCAGGGACAGACCACAGCTCCAGAGTCCAGCTCTTGGGTGTTGGCTGGACATGGTGTACACTTGTCCCCGGATGCCTCTGCCTTGAAGAAGCCAGTCTTACATTCTGCAAACACACAAAAATAAACATTTGCATTAGCAGGTGAACGAGTGCAACAGTGTCTTCAGGCGACGTCCCATGTGACACAATGCATGGCCAGTTCCTCCGGATCACTCAAACCTCTCTGAGAGATCAGAACCGCTGTGAACTTTTCACCTTGCACGCAACACAGCGGGGTTGAGTGGATATGTTATTATGTCAGGGCGAAAGGTTAGATTTGGATAAGTGTCAGAGATATGGGAGGGAAAACAGTGCACCGTGTTGACTCTGCTCATTAAAACATTGTCCATTCCAGCTGAGACACTGCTCACATGGGCCCAACCCTGAAACAAAAACGCAGACTCCCTGCCTTCGCCGGCACTCCTACTCATTACTGCTTCAACCACCAACCCCCCTCCATCTGAATCTGCCTTCTTACCGTCTCTGTCTCAACCAACGCAACCAGTCATGCTACATTCCGCCATAGCAAGTCAGTGAAATAAAAGGCAGCAAAAATCAGGAAAGGGCCAAGAAATAGAAACGAGGCAGCCCAAAGTGGAGCTTCCGTTTGCACTCAACAGTCACAATCACAGTGTATTTGTTTCTGTCAGACACCCACATGAAGACTCTTGAAACTGTATCGCCTAGATAAGATGACATCTAATTTCACACGTCCGACTGGGAATAAAGAAATACAGGTAGAAGATCCAGCTGTGCGTAGCAGTGGTGAAATATGAACTTAATGTGGTGTGAAATTCTGGAGAGAGCGCGCCATAAAGGAGAGTGAAAATGAGACGGCCCCCCTCTAACTGTGCAAGAGCATTCCAACGGCTGCTGCTCATGTCCTCACACTGTCACACGTTCATCCACACACACACACACGTTCATGTATGCACTGCACACATGCACCCACAACCGCGTGTATGCACAAAATACACGTACATGTATGCAAAGCACACCCGTGGACACATGGGTAAATCTGACATCAGAAGGGGGGATTATGTCCACTGCCTGTCACCTGTTCATGTCCTTCTGCCAAGTCACACACATACATAAACATACACACTCATTTCCCTCCTTCCTTCCTTCCAAGTCGTTTGCCTGGAGCATTTAAATAGCTCGTGACACATGCCCTAAGATGTTGACAATGCAAATGAGGGTCAACAAAGGAAAATGGAAGAGAGAGAGAGAGACACACACACACACAAGAGAAGCAAGAAAAAAAGAAAGAAAGAGTGAGACAATGTAGAAGAAGGACGTGATAGCCAATTGAAATAAAGCAAAAAGATTGAAGTTCATGCCAGTGAGCAGGGCCAAGCAAAGGCAAACACAGTTTGGATGTCAGACTCCAACAGAGACGAGTTAAAGAGCAGAGCCAAGGACAAAGACAATATCAGATTCACTCGGAGATACTGTCTCCCTCCATGGCTGCCTTTCACTGCGGTTCACTTGAACGAAGCTCATTTGGAAGCCACAAGTGACCACACACAAGACGGAAAGCGCACGGCTCCCGCTCCATTTGAGTCATATCAAGGGGATTTACTCGATTGACCATGAGCTCCTCTCCGACTCCATTCAGCTTTTTCTGCTGCGGTCCGGCGGCGGCGCTGCTATGAAGAAGCGTGTTTTGACTGATGAGTGCGACAACAATGGTGGAAAGAAACACACTCAAAGCACAAGAATAATTTGTAAGTTTGTCCAATGGGTGCGCATTCTGCTCAAGTCCTCCCCCCCAAAAGGCAGCATCTCTCAGCACTCTGCCTCGGCCAGCTGTTTCACTAACAGCCACCGCTACTCATTAACGCGAACGAGGCAGAGGTTGGGCGAGGCAGAGGAGCGGTGTCGCGGAGGAGCAGAAGGTTGGAGAAAGAAAGAGAGGAATACTGTATCCTGCTGAGGACTGAAGAAAGGAGGGGAGAGAGAAAAGGGACAGGCCAGGGCGAACTCTTCCATTGAGAAGGGGGAACAGCTGCTGCCTCAAACCCCAATTCATACCCCTACCTCTGCTCCTCGTAATCCCCAAATTCCTTCCTCCCCTCCTTTCTCTCCTCCCAGTCCTCTCTAAAAAGGCTCCCAGCAAACCCATTAACATTGCTATTCACCACTGACCAGCAGGCAAGGAGAATGCCATGCCATTCAAGTGCTGAAAGAAAAAAACATACACACACACACACACACACACAAGCATTGCAGATGGGAATAGCCGAAATGCCACATGGCAACTGAATAGAGGAGGACTAGCCTCTTTTTGGCGCAACAGTGCAGGCAGCAATGCATCGTGGTCAGGTCTGCGGAGATGATGGCCTTACACTGTGAGCTGCCTCTATAATCAAGATGCATTCCAGTGCACACCACCCAACAGGAGGCCTGTGGCAGAGCGTCCTCACTGCAGCTTCAGTTTCAGCCTCAGCTCTCTGGAGGAGTTTGTGTGTCCCGAACATATTAGTCACAATGACGGTAAATGAGCCTTGATGACGCCCGAGCTGAGGTATTCAACAAGAAGATTCCTCGACAAAAGAGCAAAGTCCGGTGAAAGGAAACCTCTTGGTTCCATGGCGGAGGTGGAGGGGGGACTTTTGTTGGATTGTTGCTGGACACAACAGGAAGCAGGAAGTGCGAGGCTGATGCAGCCTTCCTTCCTAAAGCAGCCAATCAAAGCATGGAAACACAGAGGAGCGTGACCAAACGAAGAACCAGCGCTGCGACGACCAGAGACTAGAGACCGAATAATAACTGTAAAGGAAGCTGAAATGCGTTGACCTGACATGAACGCGGGCACCAAACCCAAGGGGGGGGCTCTGAGACGAGCGCTTTTGCTCTCATAAACAAAAGTCTCTCAGCCTCTTCTGAGCTAGAACATCTGACAAACTTGGACCGGCCATGTTTTCACTCCCTATTGCTACGGCGCAAAGAACTGTTTGTCATTTGAGAGGCCCCGTGTGCCTAGAGTGGCTCTGTGTTTGTTTATCGAGACTGAGTGCAGGGGCCCGTTACATTCTGGGAGCCTGAGTGGCTCTGGAGTGGGAGCCCCCACCCCTCCATGGGCCGCCCAGTTTGTCGGCAGGAGTTAAGATGGATGAGATTGGTGACAGTGATGAATGCACGGCCGAATAGATGGATGAATGGGGTAACATGGTGGCTTGACAACAGAAACTGCCCTCAGGACTGGAGGAGTAAGTGGTAGGGGGGCCCCCACAATCGAGTCCGGCGCTGGGCTTTAAAAAGGCAGAAAGGTCATGTCTGCCTCAGGGTAGTTGTGAGTTAAACTGTGTATGGCTTACAGGGAGTCGGTGGCCAAGTTAAACAAACACATGCTCTCAGCGAGGAGGAGGAGAAGGAGGAGGAGGAGGGCGAAGGAGTTGCAGCAGCAGTCGGTGGCCAGTCTCATGAGGAGGGAGGTTAAATTCAGAAGTACGGCCAGAGAACAAAAAAAAAACATCTTGGAAAAATAAATCCATAAGAAATAAATACAACGTCCAGATCTTAATCAGGGCAGCTCCCCAAATACATCTTGGGCCAAGCGAGTCCTCACTTTTGTCCGTGCCCTCGTCTACCTCACTCCTCCGCCCCACCCCCTCATTTTCATTCCCGGGTTGCTCAGACCCGTAATTGCAATATGTCATGTCATTTTGTTTGTATGCGGACTGACAACATGTCATTAGCATTTTGGGGGAGTCGGGTTGTAGTGGAAACAAAGGGGGTCTCTGATGGGGGAGGTGAGCCGGTAACACGAGCCAAGAGGTCACCGAGGTAGAGCAGGGGAGGGGAGGGGAGGGGAGGGCAGGGGGCAGTAAAGGTGTAGGGGCTGATGGAAGTGTGTGCGTGTGGGAGGGAGGGGGGCATTAGTCAAAAGGATTAGCTGACCAATGGAGCAGCTGTAAGGGCATTACATCTGTTTTACAATTGCACTCAGGCTTTCATCTGGGGTTGTTAACAAACACAATAAATTCCCTGATCCCCTTTCTCCCCTCGCTCCCTCTGTCCACTCAGGCTCATCGACAGCAGGAGTGAAAAGTGGAGTCAAGGAGGCCCAAAACATGCTCAACATAAAGCGAGGCGGATACTTTGAGGAAAACAAATCTGGCCGACATGTAAGTCACAGCTTCCAGAGGCCTCGGCTGGACCACAGTCATGGTCATTTGGCCACATTCCTCCGAGTCCTCGTCAAACCCAGACAGCCAGGTGGCAAACACAGCACCGTTTTATTGCGCTGCGCCGAGCCAGCATGTCACACACTGGATGCCGACAACCGTCTGCTTCCTGGTTGGGCGAAGGGGCCAAAATGGAACCAAATGCACCAATAAACAGACTGACTTATCAGGCAGGACAACAAAATGGAAAGTGGCTGAGCGAGGCCGCTGAGCGTGGAGCGACAATGGAAAGCCCTGAGCCAACGGGTCGGGGAGTCACCGAGGGATTAGGTGACCTCCGGTTTCCGCTGCGAGCTCGTCCTGTTAGCGGTGAAGGGTGGGGGTGGCGGTGTGTTGTGCTGGGGGGGGGGAATGACTGACTGACATAGGGGAAGGAAAGTGCTGACCTCACACACCAGCAGCACAATACAATGTGCTTCACATTGCTCTGGACTCCCCCAACACAACACATACATAAACACACACATACACACACAGCCTCGAGGCTCAGGAATGTCACCAAGAGGAAATATGTCCCAACTTCCTCGACACAGCCAACACACAGACGAACACCATGAACTGCTGAGGCTCAGATGTTTTACCAATGGTAGGCATTTAGAACCTAAACTAGGACACACAACTGATTGTTTGTTGTTCTTTCTTGTGAAAAAGAATTGGCTCATTCTGACTAAGATTTGCAGCAACTAAAGCTCTCCAATATTTGGTAAGCTTTCCAACAGATCCACATTTGTGCCGGCACAACATTTTTGATTAGCCAACCTATTAGCCCCTTTTCACTCACACATTGTGTTATTGTGCACAAACTCTGTTCACATCAATGCTGTTAGCTGCTAGCTGTCACTGTTTTAGTTTTATGGTAGACAAACAGTCCTAGTTGCCAGGGGTTAGCTATCATTTTTGTTTCATGGTACACAAACTTTGCTCTCATCAACACCGCTGGCAGCTAGCTAAACAAATTTGGGCATATAGCAAGCTAACAAAGAACCAAATTCCTGTGGTTAGCGGAGCCCAAACCAGGGCTGAAAGAACAGTGAGTATAGGACTGGAAACTCAAAATGAATGCATTTGTTGCTTTGTGTCTTCTGTATGACTGAATAAGCTAACATTAGCTGTATCAAACTTATAAGGCAACGACAACAGATAAATAAATGTAGAATTAATGCAGCTGTAGACTTATTTGTGACCGGAAATGTCACATCTTTTTAACGGCCATTCTCGCTGTACGCTAACAAAAAAAAACAAAAAAAACATCACGCTAACACTGTAGCGTAAATGATCCAAAAGAAACACACTGTCATTATTGTCAGTGCATACAAAAGGTAACATATCTCATATAATAGTTGATAACAAGGATGTTCTACACCCTCTGACACCTCAAAGGCTCAACCGTCATCACACTTTTTTTAAAACCAAAACAGTACCATTTTGCTCTAATCCACATTAAAGAGTCACAGGGGACATAAGATCTCCTCTTTGCTACATTTGCTGTCATCTTGTTTGCAGTAATTGCCAGTGTTACATTAACTCTAAACGTGGCCCAACAAGACGGTGCATGACACCACTTGAAAGTGCCTTGAGAGTCCCCCCATTATCTAACCAACTCCCTTAACTTCAGGCCGCTGGGCAGACGTTACCTTGGCACGAGATCTGAGGAATCCAAACATTCAAAGTAATCACCGTGCCTGTAAAGAGCTGAGGAAGAAAAAGAGAGGTTATATCCTGACGGTGAATCTAAATGAGCAGCGCTGTCCGATAAGTTGAAGACTTACAACCTTTTTTCGGCTACAGGGATCAAGAGCCAACGATGTTTGGTAGAGCGGAAAATTTCAATGTGGGGATTATCCTGCAGGATTGAGATGATTTCATTATGTGAAATCCAGGGTAAGCCAACTAAATCAAAACCCTGAGATCCTGAGGTGTGGTGCTGTGCTCATGTGTCTTTATACTCCCCATCAGATAAGCAGAAATTGCACAAGACTTTGGTCTTAAAAGGTTTGGGGCGATTATGACGAACCGGTTGGCTCCAGGTACCAGCAGATTTAAAGACGATTGGCTGTGAAACACTTGATCTCTAGCTTTCTGTAGGATGTATTTCCGAGCGAACAATCAGCCACCCAAATCCCATCATCTATCTTAAAGTTCTCAGACAAAAACAAACTGAGGGCTGAAGTTTACATTTCACCTTCGCTAAATGTTTATGCCTTAACCGCTATGTGAATGGGACCAGCTGGTTTTTTGTCCATCGCCGCTAAAAAACTCTCAGATTGGCAGCATTGTTCAAACGTAGCCTCTATTTATCTTTACGCGTCAGTCGCGGACAAATGTATTTACCAGCGAGAGTGAGGAGAACTGTACACAGTCTAAATAGTCCGATCAGGGCCGTGTGAAACGGGATGTTTAAACTCTATTGGTGTCATATTCATGACCTGCTCACCAGCCAAAAATAACAGTCGCCCTGTGATTTCACGGACAACAAGTACACAGCAAAATCTCTCTGTGTGCCGGTTTGTTATACTTGGGGCAGCTTGCACAACAGTGGACGTCTCTCAAATAAATGGCATTAAAGACTGTAAAATGGCGATGGGAATCATGTGTTGAGATAAGAAACCGTCAAATAAATCCAGGACGAGAGGCGGAAAAATTCAGACTAAAATAGACAGACTTTAGGGACAGGCAGGATGTGGGGAAGAGAGGTAGAGGACGGCAAAAGAGAGTGCACAAAGGCAAAAAAGCATGCAGAACCAGTAGTTACTCCACGTAAAAAGCACAAACACACCCAAGTCAATTACTACCCATACAAATCACTCACCACAGCGTGCAGTCACATAACTACAACTTAGTCACCAACTGTTTGTTACATCATCTGAGGATGAGTTTAGAGACAGGGACGCGAGGAAAGGAGGGGAAGAGCAGGGATAGCTTACTGGAACCTCTTTGGCGAGAGGAATAATAACTTTACTGGAACTCAGTGGACGGTTGTTCCATCAAGACGCCATTTTCACCGAGACACTCAAAACAGCTCTCAGCAGTTCAAATACGCCACAATGTGTCTCCCTTTATAAATACGGCCTCATGGAAACCATAATGTGGGATTAAGCCTTATTTGTCGAGGCTTTAGAGCAGCTGCTGAGGTGTGGACCTGGACGTTAAACACAATCCCGAGGACCAGCCAAGGCAGCCCGTGGTCCTTTGTGGGGTGACACACGGTATGCTGTTCCATTGTGCCAGGAAGGATTATGGGTAAGGAAGGGCGTGATAGGGAACGGAGGAAAGCTCCGTCAGTGTCAACAGTGAGTCACAAGTGGAAACCCGCAGCGCTGCTGTCCATTTAAAAGCCAACCACCTAATTGCGAAAGTTAAGTGGGGTTTTTTTTCCAGAATTAGAAATAAGAACATTTATTTTCTCACTAAGGAAACTGAAAGCACAGCAGGCTGATCTAAAGCAGGTGTCACAAAGCTGCCTGCACCAAGTTTTTCATTATTCTTATTTACAAATTATATCTTTTTCAAAATGACGTTTACTCAAGCACTGTGTTCTTGTAGTTTCCATTTTATGCTGCTTTTAATACCTACAACATTTCAAATTATGATGCACTGGTATAGATTGAATTATATAAGTACGTTTTTTAAATCTTCTCCACCTCAGCCTGTCTTGTATTATAACACTGATGGGAGTCAGTGTGCATGATGAGTCGTTTTCATCTTGATATCTTAAGTATAATAAATAATAAATGATTTAACAAAACCTCTTTTACATGTTACTAGAGTCAAAGATTTGACTGCTTCTTTCATTAGAGAAAGATTTTATTTGTATGTTATTATAAATAGAAAATAATGGTAATAACCAGTTTTAGTGCTGCGTGCACTGGTCAAGCAATAGGAGATGTGAAAAACAGCAATAGACAGCAAAAAAGAGTTAAAAAAAATATTTTTTATATACACACACACACACACATATATATATAGAGAGAGATACTGACTCAAACCTCTTCCTCAGGCCTTCATCGGCCTTGTGTGGATTGTGGTAATAATAGACATGAATCATGAGAACAGCTTTACTGTGCTTTCTCTGTTTCCGATGCATTTTTATAATTGACGCCCCAGCATTTTGAGAGCCAAAATATTTCTCTTGTATAGAATGACTTATTGCTTTCATAACAAACAAAAAAAAAGAAAAGCCTGCTTTGTGCCCAACTGCTGCCGGCTGATATGATTTACAGCCAGTTAATAAAAGCTTTTACATTTACTGCTCTAAACACTGTGGTAGGTTTCTGTGGAACAGGAAGTGATGCATTTTATCTTTAGCGTTTGTTTGTGCAGAGGACGGACTCTGTAGTTAACATGAGCGATGGCGGCCACCGAGAGAAGAGCGCCACGCGCCACCTACGAGAGCCTCAACGGGGAGCTGAAGGAAAAAGAGATCCTAAAAACACGGTTTGACGGGCGAGTGATCTCGCAGCCAAGAACACCACAGCGGTATGGGAGCAGATGAGGAGACGGGAGACAAAAACCAGATAAAGTCACAGATTTCTACTTTAACTGGTCCCACAGGGCCGATGGGTCATAAAACTGAGTGAACACATCGCTGAACATGGAAACTCTCAACCTAAGTAAGAAAGAAACACCACAATTGAAGTTTTGTGGTTTCTCCCCGAACAGCACGCAGGACAGGAAAGAAGTGGGGAGAATGATTAACTGTGTGTCTGTACGAGATTCCGCTTAAATCCCTTCGAACCATTCATCTCGAACCCTGTGATTCATTTCCACCTCCTTCTACGACTGCCCTCATGCGTCTTCCGACCTCTCATTTGACTTCATCTCGTGGTTTTTGGGGGGGTTTTTCTTTGTTTGGTAATTTTTATGTGAGGTCTTGACCCGGAGCTGCTCGCTCTTCCCCCCCCTGGGAATTCCACAGGTCTGGAGTAATGTTGGGAGAGGCTCCACCTCGGCAAACTGATTAGGAATGTACCAACCAAGGGGGAAGAGGAGGTGGAGGTGGAGATGGTGGAGGTGGAGGTGGGCTCCTCCGGCCTCACGGGGGGAAACACAGCGCTTCATTGTTCTCCTACCTTTACATTCCATTCCTCACCTCTCTCTGTTTTAAAATCACACCCCTCCACTAAACACAACCTACGCGTCGCTTTTGTATGACTTTTCTTTCATTCCTTCCTGCCTCTCCTCCTCCGCCTCCTCCCTAATCATCTTACCTGGCACTTTCCCGCAGCTAAAAATGATGTACTGACAGAAAACTTCATCGCTTTTATCGCTTCGTTGCCAATGGGAGGGAAAACTAAGTGGGGAAAGCGAACCTATTATAGGCAGGCTGCATGTAGATTTACAACTGTAAGTCCAATGTGTGTGTTCCATAAGGTGTGTGTGTGTGGGTGTGGGTGTGTGTGTACAAACAAGAATTCCAGAAGAAGCAGCATAGGAGGGAAGGAGGAGGAGGAGGAGGAGTACTCGGGGCAGATGGGAGTCTTTAGGTGTTCTGTCATGGAACAGATCTCAACAGGTCCTTGCATGCCAGCCTGTGTTGTATATTCACATACACTTCTGTTCTGACACACAATACACCCCAGAGCCGAGGCTCCGCCAATCTGTGAAAACAGAGGAGGAAGCGCGAGAGATGGATGCGGACACAGACAGGTCCTCTGTTTTTTCTGCGACGCTGGAGATGAACAAAGTCGCGGAGGCTCAGAGAGCTTCCTCTCGCCTCCTCCCTTCCCTTCTCCCCCCCCCCGACCACCAACACCACCAGCCTTGAAGATGCTAATCCATCACAGTACAGTAGTCCCCTGGCTTCTTTGATCACTTTCAGTCACCCTGACAGCCCTTCCCACAACAATAAAAGCCTTCTTCGCAGGGAGTTAAAGCGCAACTCCGCCACAGCTACAAAGTCAAAGGACTGAGTTATGGCTGGACTCTGCCGCACACCCATATCAAGATAAGAGAACAGATGATAATGAGAGAGACGGAAATCACCTGACGCAACAGGCTGTAAGTTATAAACGATGAGAGGCGTTGTGAAAGGTGAAGTGTTTGAGCATGACTTTAAACATTCATTAAACACTATAAAAGAAGATTTGGACACAATTATTTGCAACAAGAGTTTAGAGGGAGTTACTCATTTCACAACTCAATGGTAATATCTTAATTTGGGTTTTAGGTGGAACCTTTGATTGAAAACGTCTCTCACTGCCCAACTCGAGCCTTGATGACATAAGGGGCGTATCACCGCAAATAATCACGGCTT
Organism: Diplodus sargus; assembly: GCA_903131615.1. NCBI lineage: Eukaryota > Metazoa > Chordata > Actinopteri > Spariformes > Sparidae > Diplodus > Diplodus sargus. Next base: position 2,150,923 of record CAEMYA010000117.1, read on the forward strand.
GTACAAACTTTTCCGAATGGCACCTTCGAATCATAGCTGAAACTCAAAAGCACGCTTCCTAATTTTATAGGTATCGGTTCAGGGTCAGGGATGATGCCAGGACATGTACAAGTAGGCCTGAGCATTCCTTCCATCGCAGAGGAGCAACGTTAGCCAGGGGGAGAATTCCTCTGAACTATGATCATAACCTCTATGATAAATATCTAAAGTCTACCATTTGGACCTGTTTTACAGCCTGTGGCAATTGAAAAGAAAGGTAATGGTGAGTCACGCCAAATGGTCGTTTTAAAAACACACTCTCGTGGGAACTGCATCCACCCAGACAGGTCGAAATACCTGGGGGCAGAAAGACCTTTCCAAATACCAAAGACTCGGGAGCACGCCCTTACCTTGACACTCGTCTTCAACTTCTTCATAGCCTGGTTTGCACTGGCACTGTCCAACTGGTACCACCCACTCCCCATCGACAGTGCAGTAGATGCGAGGCAGCTCCTCGCTGATGGCGTTCTCCACACACACCCCGCTCACTTCCCTCAGCGCCTGGTTCTCACCTCCGGCCACGGTCTCAGGGAACGACGCAAGACTCTTGACGGTGGCCGGGCAAGTTTTATAGTAGACCCTGACGGAGAGAAGAGCGATGCAGGCTCCGATGTCTTGAAAGGCCAAGTAGAAGCCTTTCCGAGACAGGTTCTCCACCACTTTCGTCTCGGTGTTGATGCGCAGCTCGTTTTTGCTGGTGATCTCGTCAGGCGCGATGGTGGCCACTTTCTTAAACTGGCCCTTGCGGAAGGTGGTGCCCACGTCCGCGTCCGACTCAGACGTGAAGAGGTTGAAGGTCTCTTTGCAGGTCAGCGAGGCGCCGTCGAAAGAGTTGCAGTCACGTACGATAAACTGGAGTTCGACAAAGACCCGCGAAGCCGACAGGCGGCGCTGGATGAAGGTGGTGCGAAGCCAGTTGTCCTGCTCACGTTCTCCGACGTTGCAGACAGAGAAGGTGTAGAGCTGAGAGCCATTCAGGGTTCGCTGGATGACCTCCCACTGAAACAAAACCACACAAAGCAACAAGGTTAGAGGTACAAACAGTAACCCCTGGAGAGCCCCCGAGCATACTGAGCTGAACCAAGACAAAATAAAGGGGCACCATAACTCTTAACATGTGGATTCAGCCACTGTAATCTGAACCTTGGGAACAAAATCGGACTGTATGTCAGGGAACCCATGGTTCTTCACATTTCTAATTACTCCCTGTGAATATTTTACAATCCTTCACAGTAATAACACATTTCTGTAACATGGAGGACGCCACTTTATGAGGCTCTACAGCAAAACAATGCTGGAAACCTCAGGAACTTAATGTGACATTGCACTGACATTGCAAAGATACCAAATTATTTCCGATTCAGCCTTTCACATGCCGTTGCTACTGTTGGCATCGTCCCCAAACAGCGCTGCAGCAGCTCGCACACTAAATGCTGCCACAAATATTTTTGAAAAACACTGACAGCAAGTTTTAACATAACCTCGCCTCTTGAGGAACAACGGGCTCCCACAGAGGCAGAGCCTGTGGTTTGCTCCCTGCGAGTAGCCACTGTGCTATTAATTAAAGGAATGTGCTTTGTTGGCTCCCCCGTATAAACCTGATGTTCAACGGCAGAGCCGACACCTCTATTAAACAGCTGGTGGGCATTTTTTATAAGGGGCCTTTTAAACTTGGAACAATAATTATCATAAGCGGCGGTAGTTACATGAGAAAGTGTGCACAATAAAGAAACGTTCCACCTGATTCCTATTAGTGCAAAAAAGTGAAACGAAAGCTCCAGATCGATTATTTAAGGAGTGAAACCTCCTCCCTTAAAGGAAGTTTGGTGAGCAAGCACGTCTGCACACGCCTTTGAGCCATCAGCACGAGAAATGAGGCCACTGACAGTACATTTGCATGAGCCTGGCTGGTCAATTACTTGGAAACCGCAGTGTCAAAGAAGGCACACATGCCTGGCGAGGAGATAACCACAGCATTTGGGTGTAATAATGTAGCTGCTCTGTAGACGCATCCCAAAAGCATAGACCCTGGTTTTAAAGAAAAAGGTAGCTTCGGCTGATTGGCTCCATCTTAAAAACCCCTCCCCCTCCAAAAAAGAGGTACCACATGCTGCAAACTTTAAAAGTTAATTGCTCTCTAACATACAATTCTGGAGCTGAAGCCTTGAAACCGCAAGAGGCCACAAGTATTCCCAGTTCAGAGCTAGCAGCTATTCTGTCTGCCTAAGCTTTGGTGGGGCCCAGACATGCTCTGCAGGCAGCTCCTCACAGGGTCCTACAGCTCCTTCTCATATCCATACACTCCAGCGACCATTAGGCCGATTTTATAGAAACCTGACATGTACACTATACACACGGCTAACCACACAAGTCAAATGGTCAACTGTTTCTGCAGCGGAGGCTCTCAGCGGAGCCCTTCCTGAACATTTTCTCCATGCAGATTTATCCTCGGGCAAATTCCAAGTGGAAACGTGGGAGTCGGAGGAGAGGCTGGAGCAATACTCACCCCGGGTTTGTCCCCTTGATCTAAAGGCCATGTCAACCAGCCCAGCTCTCCTCCTGTAGCCCTCATATCCAAAAGCACCTCTGTGGAGACATGAGAACACCGTCAGTACATTAAAATAAACCTTTAAACTGCTCAGGAAACATTTATTTTGACACAGAATAATGGACATCAGCTGACTTCTATTACTTGAAAAACGCACAGATGATTTTAAATGTGTTGCATAATAACCCCAAAGCTGACAGCATGTAATTATCAATCCAATGTAACAAAAGTAACAGCTTTAGTTTAAAATAAATAAATAAATAAAAGCTTTTCAGAACTCAACTTTTTGGCCACTTTGATCATCCGAATGTTAAACTAATGGGTAAAAGAAAAGAAAAGAAAAAACACTGTGTGCACGATTTCAAAAATGTAAAAGAAAAAGACACCAAACAATGTTAAAGTCTTTTTCATAAGCGCGTCGCACTGACAGACTCTTCTCCACAATTCACCTGCTGGTCCTACAAAGTTTTGCGCAGCGCACATGCAGAACTCTCAAACCAGCTCATTATTCATAACGACTAACACAACTTTAGCCAGAAAGATGTTCTTACTATTAGAAAGTTTGCGTAAAGTACGATTCAAGACTGTCACGAGCTCAGGAGAATAGTGTTTCCCCAGGTTTAAAGTTTCTCCAAGGAGCTTCCCCGCATGGCACGCGTGCCTCACTCCAATCACGCAAATTCACTTTTAGGAATAGACACTCACCTTCTTTAGTCTGCAAAGTAATTAGTATGCCATTAATGAGTACATATGAAAATAATAAAGGTCTGACTCCTGTAAAGAACTCCATTTGGCCAACTTTTCCTTCCTCTCTCTCTCTCTTTCTCTCTCTCTCTCTCTCCCTCTCCGCTCCTGGGCTTGGCTGGGACTCTGCTCTGAGCTGCTGCGCTACTCTCTGCTGCTCATTCACAAACGGGCCAGCGCGTCACAGACTCCGCCTGCTGGAATGTGTGTGTGTGTGTGTGTGTGTGTGTGTGTGTGTGTGTGTGTGTGTGTGTGTGTGTGTGTGTGTGTGTACGCGCATCACGGTGCGTTTCCAGGGGCGGGGGTGGAGGGAGGAGGGTGGTGGCGCATGAGAAACTTTTGCAACTTTCAGGGACTGTCGGAAATTTCCCGATTTGTCTCAGGCGTCGATCAAGTATAGTTGATCCGCAGTAACAACCATCTCTGTGCCTAACTCCAAACACACTAACAAGCTGTTATCGGTGCCTCGGGAGGAGAGCAAAGCAACAAATGCAGGGTCAGAATAATGTTATTATGACAGTATGATAAATGACTGAACTGTAAATCATCAACTTGATACAGTGACGGCTGCCTGTGTGGATTTAAATGTATATTACTTATTTTTCCCCCCTCAAATATTTCAGCCTGTTTCTTGTCTTTTGCTCCTCAGTGAATTGACAGGAACAACAAATTACTCGGTGGGTTTCACTGAAATATAAGGAGCTGTGGTGGAAGGAGTGTTCAGATCTTTTACTCAGTTACAAGTAGCAATGTGAAAAATAACGTCAAGGCAAGTCAAAGACCTGCGTTCACATCTCACTCAAGTAAAAGTACAGAGGAATGATCATCAAAAAGTATGTCAAGTATCGAAAGTAAAAGTTCTGCTGCGCATGTAACATGATTGTTACATGTGTAGCGGAGGGAAAGGTCATTTGAACTACTTTATATGTAGTTGGGTAATTAGATTAGTATAAGTAATTAGATTTGCAAGATATTCTATGTACTAATTACATGTTTCATAGTACGATCCATCAGATCAAATGTACAAAAGTAAATGTAAAAAGTGCATTTCCCTGTCAAATAAAGTACAAGTAGCCTAAAAAGTAGCAGGGGAGGTAATCACTAATGTAAAGTATCTTGAGAGTGTACAACAATACAGTATTTGTTGTCAGTTACTTTCAAACACTGATAACAAGTGCTGTACTTTGTCATTGCTTATCTAACCCCGGACAGATAAGCGATGGCATGGTACATGTCAGGGATTTAGAATCTGCTGCATGATTTATTCAAGAACTGCAGTACATGGAGGCCTGAGGTACTGAGATATTGCATTAGGTAACCTATAGATTACATAAATATTTGTGATTCTAACTAACAACTAATAATGAAATCACTTACATATGATATAGTGATGTAGTCGGTCAATAGAAAATGCATCATTACAGTTTTCAAAGTCGATTCAATGTAATCTATAAGGCCTAACTACCAAAGATTTGCTGGTTCTCATTTCTGAAATGTAAGCATCAACTGCTTTTCTTTCATTTTATACAACTGGTTACAAATGAGAGCACATCAGAAGATGTTAAACATTAGGAGCTGGACAGAATCATGGAAAAATAGAGTCTGCACACTAGATAATGCTCCCATGAACATTCAGTGCAAACATTTTTCTGCTTTTCTCTCATTTAGCCTAACTGTTAATAAAGAAAAGGAACTCAAAGACGTCTTGGGAGACTGTGAGGATATTTAAGACCATCTTTTATAGGATAAAATATTCATGTTTTTAGAGCAACATTATGTAGAAATTGGCTTTTTGTGCAATTTGAGTGCAACACCACTGTTGTAAATACTAACCCCGGTCTGTAATAGTCTCACATGTAATGTAGGTGCTAACTATAAACAAAACTTGTCACGTCATAACACCATTGTGTGTTGAAAACTTGTATGTGATGTGAAGTCACTAGTTAATGCAGAAACAAGTGACAGAGACACCATTCACCCTGTTACAAGACACTGTATCATCAACATGGTTTTGAAGCTGATATTCTAAGGTTAAAACAGTAACATAATGTTGCTTTAACTCAAAAAATATTTAAAAGAATAATGAATAATGTAAATAATCTATAAATGCAGCCCTAGTTTGCACTATCTTTACACTATCTGTGACTTTAAAGTGTCAACCACCCTCCTGAAACGCACAAGCAATGGAGTTTACGTGGGGCACTTGAAGGCACCATAAGGCCTGTTACAGTTTGGCCTACCTGGCTATCACGCCTGCAGCCTGCAGGGCCACACAATCATTTGCATGGAGGTATTGATTTAGAATTGTTTGCCTCGTTGAATGAGGAGGGAGAAAGGAGCGGGAGCTGCTTTACTTGACGTCGCTTTGTTCTGAGCATCCCCACATACAGAGGCCGAATCATGGTGACAGGCGCAGAGAGATGTATTCATATCAGCATAATAGCAACTCTGAATACCAGAATTCAAGAGTACAGCTGGCCTACTGATAGCCCGTCATAATTTATGGGAAATATCCCAAAAATGCTGCACCCTGCCAACCCTGTAGATAGACAGTGGTCAAGTTATGAACAAAAAAAAGTTTAATCTGGTTTTTCAGTCTCAGGAGGGTGTGTGGGAGTGGGAGTCGGGGAGTCCAGTATGAATATGGGGAATTAAGAAAAGACTTTTACCTAGCAACTGGCGCAGAGTGGAATTCACTGTCCAGCTTTATCTGCCTCACTTTGATTATTTGTTGCCCGGTGTTGCTATGGCAAAAATGTTAAGCAACGGCTATGGAAACGATAAGTGCTGTGTTGCGCTGAACATGTTGCTTTTCTCCCCCCATCCAGTAAGTCAGTGAATGCAGCGCTCCAGCCGAAAGGATTGTACCTGGGTCCTAACAGTTTATTCCCACTGGTGTTTACCTTTCAGCCCCACAATACATGATTACAATACAGTGTGTCATTGATTGGACATGGGTCACACATGCATTGTCGTTCACACACCTGTGACGCTGACACTGCGGGAAAAGAGGTGGGCTTCTTGCCTAGCAGGGGCTGTGTCCCGGGCCCCTCCACCCTCCCTCCTGTGCCCTCTGGGGGGGGGGGGGGCTCCGGTTTCACAAAGGCCCCCGCAAACCGCAGAAGAACGCCGCGGCTCTCTGTGAGCTTTTGAACCCCTAAAATCCAACTGCTCCCCCGCCCACTCTCGACGTCCTGACGCTCCCCTCACCCTCTCACTTCTCACACCTCGCCCCCGGTTGGAACAGGAGTGGGAAGGGAAGGTGTGCACGGTTATGGGTTCAGGTAATGACAGGACGAGAGAGGAGGTGGTGGGGGATGAATAAACCTTTGATAAGGTCCTGTTCCCATTTTGATATGAGACAATGAGACGCGTCTGAGGGGCCACATGTGTGTTACCCGACCTGCTAAGCCTGTTGAATATGCATTGTTCTTTGTAGTGCAGCACTAAAAGCTAATGCAGGATGTAAACCGAGAACTGAAGTGGATTGGGGTGTGTGGTTGAGGGATAGGAGGCGGTGGTGTGGGGGTTAGATTGGGGTTATATGTGTGTTGCGGGGGGGGTGCAGGCTGCAAGGGCTGCCAAGCACAGGTGTAAGGCAACTACAGCAGCAGTGGCGGATGGGCAAACAGCAGGGCCATTGTTCCCACACACACACACACACACACACACACACACACACACACACACACACGCACACACGCAAACACATCGAGCAACAAGTGTGGCCCATGCAGTCAGCATATGTGAGAACAGGATATTGGCTCATCTGTTAGTCTGATTAGCTATATAGCCCCAAAACAACACCTGATCCTGTTGATCCAGCATGAGAAAGTAGTTCCATGTGCCTTGTCAGATTTACTGCTACCTGATAAGGGCGACGGTGAGGGGGAATTAAGAAGCAGGTACACGCTACATCAGGCTTTTCTTTGTGCGGATGAATTGCAAATTGCCCGTTGAGGCGGCGTTCAGCTTGGACAGTTCACAGTTTGAAAGATAACGATCATGAATTTTCATTTTTTTTGGCCACCTGGAACGACCCGGCCCTGAAACGGCACAGCGCTGAAGTCTTCATCAGTCACTGTAGGAGCCACACACACGGCAGCTGGAATTTCACAAATCAACATACAAGCGAGACATCTGTAAGTTGTATATATTATGCATACAAATGTGTGTATGTGGTAATGAGCAAATGTTGGTGGTAATGTGGCCCCGGTGTGTGTGTGCATTGAGGTGAGAGGCTGGGAAGCTCGAGGGCATGTGTGACCTCCGTGTTGAGTTGTAATATAAACCAACCATGTGTGGTTGGCTTCAGTGTGGTCATTTGTATTTCAAACAGCTAAGGAGGCCAGCGCTGAAGGGAAACATTTCGCTGACAGCTGATGCTGCGATTAATCTCGCTTTACTTTCATTGTTGGGCCTGCGATGCCTTTCATGGGCAACTTTTCATGTTTTGTTCATCCAGTCAAGCTGTATATGCTTTTTCAGTCACTTTAACATTTGGAAAGTTTCCATTAAAGATGCTCTTTTGTGGAACCCTCTTCAGTTTTTGTATCTCTTACAAGCACTTTCCACACTGAAGGAAACACATCTACAGGATGTTCTTAATATCCACGTTGAGCCTGATTCAGCCATAATTTTACTGGGAGCTTCAGATTCCGCATCTGTATTAAAAAGAGGACAGCCTCAGCTTATTTTCTACAGTCTGATTACAGATAGAAAATTCATTTTGACATTCTGGAAGAAGAAGAACGTTCCCATTTTCAGCCGTGGCTCAATGAAATGACCATTACCCCCCACTTGAAAAATTAGGGTTAACTCTGAAGAATAGAGAGTTGCAATTCAATAAGATCTGTCAGGCCCTCATAAGAAACAACCCACACTGGACACTCCTCATGTAGTCAACTGCCCATTATTACTCTTCTCCTTTTGTTTTTATTATTATCTCTGCCAAGGAGGCTGTTTCCTGCCTGACTCCACTTGTTTGTTGGTTTGTCACCAGGATTACACAAAATTGACTCAATGCATTTCTACAAAACTTGGATGGAGGATGGGTCTCAGCCCAGAATAGACCCCATTAACTTTTGGTGCAGAGCCAGATATAGGGACGGGTCCAGGAATGTTCTTCACCTTCTTTAAAGGTAAATAAATATGTAGGAATTTTTGTTTTAGAAGAGCCAAAAAAATAACTACAATTATCAACAGAATGTGACAAAATTACAGTCTACAGATTATGTCAAAGAAATTTCTGTATCATGGTGAAGAGAAATCTGTTGACGGTAGCATGCTAACCAGCTCAGGGCTTGACGCTTAGCTTTTTTCCCGAGTAGCACAGCATCACACCATGCTGAAAAATGTAGTAGCACACAACATTTTTTAGTAGCACAATGAAAATTCAGCAATTTTGGTAAAAACTTCATTTTCAAACAAATAAAGTACTTATTTAGCCTAATCCTAATCCTGTAGACTAATTTTTAATGTTATAACTGTCTCTTTGCCTTAACAAAAACCAGGTATGTGCATGAAAATATAGCATTTATTACAACCAACTAGGAAAGTTCATTAATTAATTAAGTCCAGGTCCAGCTAAAACCATTTAAACTGGAAGAATGTCCCTGCTCCAGCAGTCAACATAGTCTGGTCTCCTGACCCGCTGCCTCCTGCATGACCCTCTCCCATTTAACACTCCGTCCTCTTCATCGTCCTCTTCTTCGTCCTCTTCTTCTTCTTTGTCGTTCTCGTTTCTGTCTTCCTTCTTATCATCCTCTCTTGTTTTCTGAAAATAATGCATTGGGGGGTTCATTTTCACAACGCCGACACTCTTTCGCTTCTCCATTTTGTGTTTTGATTTTAGTTTTCGCGCTGCAGTCTCTACAGTGTGCGCGTGTGGTCACGTGTCTGTTATGGAAGCACTGCATTGGTTGGATCTGATTACGTAGCTACAATGCTGCGCTTGCATTGGAGGAGACGATTCAGGTTGCCAAAACATTTTTTTAAAAATACTGCTCAGTGCTCACATAAACAGAAAAACGGTGCGTGTACTACAGTTTCTGTCGGAGTCGCACTGATGCGACTGAATGTAATTTTCTATTCGCACTGGAAATAATCAACTCGCAAATGTGAGCAAAACAGTCGCACTGTCGAGCCCTGAAGCTAGCCCTTAGCCAGTTTGTTTGTTGTTGCTCTGAGCTCCCAGTCCAGGCAAAGTCAACTAATATGACTTCTAGCGGCACAGTGAACTGTGCTTACTAGCTAACTGCAGTTTCAGTTAGCAGTGGTTAGTGGTAGCTCTGATGATATGCTGCCCCCCATTTGTTTGAAGTATAAATTCAACAGGTGGCCAATATTGAGATAACATTTTCATTAGTTTGTCAGAGAATAATACTTGGATCTTGATGGAAAAAAATCGGTGTATTTATGATTTTTGCATGTAAAAGGGGCATGTTGGGCCTTGGTGAAGGTATGCGCTCGATTGAGTGCCATTCTAGTCTTCCATTGCAACCTTTATTGTCATATACTACGCACTGAGCAGAAAGGAAGGTAGAATGCGTTGACAGTATTTTTTCCCTTTTGTGTTTATTTGTGTTGGATACTACATTGCTGTATTCTCCTGCTTTGTTTTTCTATGATTAAAATGTAGACTGTGTTCTCATGTCTGACATCTTGAAATCCTTATTTAATAAAACATACTTCTCAAAAGAAACCACATGTCCTTCAAGATACTAAAAAAAAGTTGGGGGACTTACAAAAGACTGCTTACAAATGGTCAAAATCAAAGTAGCAGATACAGAAATATGCCGACATTTGACAGCTATGGTTGGAAAAAAAAAAAAAACTGAATTGCCTGAAAAATAAAAACGGTGGCAAAATGGCCAACATAACTGCAGTAACATCCAAACAAAATCCAACAGCAAAGGATTCAAAGGCTTTATTGTCACATACAGAAATAAAGAAGTTATCTATGTTTTTATCTGGTTTTACTTGAATGACAAAGCACAACAAATATGTAACACAATAAAAAGGTCCATTCGTGATTATTTTCATAGGCCAAGACAAAATACACTGTTGCTCCGATAAAACTGGCTACAGCCCACCAAAATATTTATCTTCAGTGGCTTTTTGAATGTGGTTTTGGAAAGTTGTTTATACTAAGAGTATATTTTTGACTTAGCAACACACACAACACGTTTGTATGTAGTGTGTATAAAAGTGCTGATGTAATTCTAACCTGGGAAAATGTACCAAAGGTAATCATAGTTAACTTTGCTCAAAATGCCTCTAGCCTAAAGCTAGCTAACACTAACATCACTTAAAGCTGGGAGCAACTGGAGTTAAAAGTGCAATATATAAGAACTGGTTATCTGTCAAGTTCATAAATAGGGGGCAGCATATCACCAGAGTGACTGCTAACTGCTGCTAAGTGTAGCTACTGTCAGCTAATTAGGTCAGTTAGCTGTGCTAGCTGTGTTGGTGCTTAGCCTATCTCACTTGCAAGGGAGCTTTTGACAGAGACAGGCTGAGGCTAGCTGGTTAGAATGATAGGTTCAGTAGATACCTCTGCAACAATACTAAGATGTCATAACATCAAAATTCTTCACATTCTGTTGATCCATTTAGTTAATTTTTGAAGGTTTTCAACTAAAATTCATTACATATTGTGAGAACTGTACAGGACACTGTTCACTTATTGAATGTAATGACTAACTATCTGACAGGAGGAAACACAAACCTGTTTGTGACCAAACCATGTCTTGATCACAGACATTATTTCATGAATTTTCTAAGTAATAGTAACTTTGGCTCAAAATGTGAACCTAATTCTGTTTTGTTTGGCTTTTAGGACTTGTTGCTGGAGTGGTTGGCTGTTTATCCTGAAACCTACACTGTTTTGTTGTATCTAGAGATGAGGTCAAGAAACTTAGACCCAACGGACAAAAAGTTTACTCTTAAAAGGAAAAGATTCCATTTGTTTTTGGCAGATCTTTCCTTTATCCCATATCTCCAAAGGAAACTGACAGTTAACGCCTCACTCGGTCCCTCCCTATGTCCACATTTATTCAAAATTAAAAACTTCCCCATAGCAGCATCTCAAAGCTCTTTAGAAGCTTACCTAACCTTGCAAGTATTTCACAAAACCTCCTCACCTCCTCTTCCTCCCCATCAGTTCTCACTGTCTTTGGAAAGTACTCATCTACCCTGCAGGGGAAAAGGCAGAATAGATGCACCGTTCCATTCATTCAGCTCCTTATCACAACATTATCTCAGCATTCCTATGCCCTGAGCTGGAACGTGCTCATATTCTCAGACGACGCCTCCTGTGTTTTTTTATTGGAGACGTGGGTCAAACTGGAGTGGCAGATGTTCCCATTTGCTCACCCATGTAGAATGACCTGCTCCTTCAGGCGCCTCCTTCCTCTCCTCCCTCCATATCGAGTGACTGCCAGCCTAAAGGCCATTGTGGACGTTTAAGGAAGCGCAGAGGAAAGAGCAAAAGGAGACAGGGCTTAGAATAAAGTCGGGATGGATTCCTGGAGGGGCTGAGGAGGAGGGACGTCCGCCGGGCTCTAACTAGGGGCCCCTGGGCTGATGAGAGCCTCCATTGAGAGCCACCTGTTGATTCAGTTCCAGATGACCCTACTGGGCTCGGTGATATCCGATGGGATGGAGAGGAAATGGAGAGCTGTGTTTGGACGAGGAGTGTGTGAAAATGAGCTTTTAGGTTCAAGCATTCATCCAGCATGCCTCCATGTTTCTGTGTGTGAAGCCTCCGTTCTAATCTGTTGGTCAAAGTACCAGAGATTGTACTTAGAACTGAGCTATTATTTTAAAAGTAACTAAGTAGATTACATGGTGTAGTGCAAAAAATCATCATAAAAGTACCCCCAAAAAATGATAGAAAGTTTCTTCCACCCCAGTTTTTTAGTGGCCGTTCTAGGGGCCACTGACGTTTAAATCAGATGCCCAAAACAATTCAACTGGTTTACAATATTTCTGCTCTGACCTCCTCCTGGATCTCCGAGGACCTCACCCCAACGCCCTGTGAGGAAAACTAATTTTGGCGTCCTGTAACCATGATATCATTATTTTGGTCATTAGGGCTCATGACCATACTGTAGTTGAGAGTCGAGTTGTAAATCAACTTGTAATTTGAGAGCCCGAGACCTTGCGGTCCATCTCAGCTTCCACTGGTCGCACCATCTAATAAATAACACAACTCCACAGTGAGCAGCTCGCACTTAAATAGACTCCCAAAGAAAGCCCAGCTAACCCCGATGTGTCGACAGTGTGTGAGCAAACTCTCAGCTGGATAAAGACTCTCTCTCCTCAGTGCAGCTGACTAAGTATAATCTGCAGTCGACTTGCCCAGAACGGTGCCTTGGATGTCGAGGCTGTGGTAGGTAAGTTTAAAGATCAACAGTAAGATAAACACTTGCAGTTTCCGCTCCCCTTCCTCCTCCCCGCTGCAGCCCTGCCAGCGGCAATTAGCAGCAGTTGATTGACAACACAGAGCACGGTTTTCATGCTTCACTGTTGATCGCACTTGGTCACATGCCCAAGCTGCACATCTTACTTTAAAAGCAAACCAAGCTGCCAAGTCTCTGACACTTATTTTTGTTCGCATGTTTTTACTTTTCCTGAGCTCACACAAAATATCAACTCCTCTCAGAACTTAAACTCTAAAAACGAAGTACGGCTACAGCGGTCTTAGCACCTTACTGTTGGCCACACGCTCTTTATTATTATATCCCCATTATCTCACAGTCGTAGCTGTCATCGCTGCGCGGCCCTGGATATGCCAGGGCCTTTTTTCGAATAGCACCCACCCACAGCATGTGGTGATGTCATATCAGCAGCACCTGTCCTGGTGGTTGGAGCCCACCTCCCCACAGTGGTTTGTGGTTTGCTGAGGTAGGCACGTCAGGCATGTCTAACTCTGACTCCAAGTAGCTGAGGGCTGTTATGCCAATGAAAGTGTTGGGACAGCTGTGTGTGTGTGTGTGTGTGTGTGTGTGTGTGTGTGTGTGTGTGTGTGTGTGTGTGTGTGTGTGTGTGTGTCCCTATGTCCTGATCTGTAAGTAGGCTGGATTTGTATTTGAGAAGCTTAATCTCTTCCACTTCTAAGAGATTATTTTAGGTTCTAGTAATTGTTAACGAAACTGAAGATGGTGATACTCACAGCAATGGAGCTGAATATTGTACTACACATATATAATTATGTAGGACACTACACTACACAGAATGGACTCAAGATCTGTTAGTAAAATGCAATTCATTCTGTTTCTTTTTTTTTTTTTTTGAAGACTCACCAATCAATATTTTTATGCTAACAATGTAATGTGAAAGGGGTCACTCATCATGAAGCACCCGCAGAGAAAGAATCCCACAGCTCCTCAGCTCTTTGGAGCATGTTTTTAGCTCATTATTCAGATTTCAGGCACACAACTTTATTATTCTGGTTCACCGCTCTAAGCAGTGCTGCTGCTGAAACAAAGCTCTGATAAACCCCAGTCCCACAGCCAGAGAAAATGCCTTGGACCAGCAACCCATTTCCATCACGAGGGCCCTTAAAAAAAGAAATGCATTTGAATTCCTTACTATTATCATTTCTTTCCCATGGCATGCGTTAATCATTATAAACAAAAACGATAAGTAATTCCAGTTTTTTTCTCAACAGCACCGATGGAATTCAAGGACAAATTGAAGAATTTCATTTAATGGGACGGGAATTTCTTGATGAACCCATTTATGCAGGCAATGCATGTGTGATTCAACCCAAAATAAAACAACACAGAATAACGCGTACACAGAGTTACATTGTCCGGGGGACTTTCACATTTGTTCCAGCAGCACTGAAAATCACAAGTTGTCAGCAGCTTGACGTCACATCATATAAACAATGATGGTACAGATGGCGTGGTTAAGAGCCACTCAGTCATGATACTACCAGTTTTGTTGGCTGAATAAAACACATTCTGTTTGTTCTGTAAGAACAGATCAATGCAGACAAACTACAGTGCACTATTATAGGATTATTATGGGAAACCATGTGGAAAGTTGACACTGCTAACCAAAAGTCATATCAGGTGTCTGGGACATGAAGAGTTGGGTGGTTATGTGAAGAAAAAGGAGCTGTAGCACCCTCCACACCATGCTCCTTTGATTTAGTTCACCTGTTCTGTACATGCAACATTTATTTGATGTCTGTCCGTCCTGATCTATCCTGTTTGGCTCTTCATCAGGGTTCTTCAATATCTTTTCCTAAAAGGTGGTCCTAGCTACAGATGGTGACATACACTGTCCATATTGTATGGCCCACTGAGGCAATGGGATTTGTGATTTTGGGCTATAACAATAATATAAAATGTACATAGTGACGGGCCTAAACAGCTGGAGAACATACTGGTTGCAAAAACAACTGGTAAAATGTATTGTATTAAAAACACAAATTAAGTTTAGAAACATTATGACAAGTGTACTTTTAGTTTTTGGGCTTATAATAAAAGCATACTTAAAATGTACTTTGTACTTTAAGTCTTAACTTCAATGTACTAAAAATAAATATACTAATTCAACAAGCTCAATTCAACCCAAAAAGTTTTCTGCGTACTTTGTATTAAGTGCATCATAAAGCGTGCATGCGTACTTATAAAAGTTAGACTGAATAGAGAGTACTTGAGTAATCTTACAAACGGAGCGCTTTAATGTTTGTTCATTTTAAGTCGTACTGCACTGTACTTTAAAAAGTGCATGGAACCACGAATACTCATGGCGGTACGTTTACTTTTAAAAAGTATAATTATTGTCAAGTCCTTTGTTATACAGGCTATAAGTGTATTCAAGTATACTGTTCAACTGTTTTTTGATATAAAATGTATTATTGAAGATTGTTCGACACTTGTGCGGGCTCATACACACACATCTGTGAAAAACAGGGCTAAAAAAGAGTGAATATTGGACAAAAATTCTCTCACAATGAAGGCTAATGTTGCTGTGTGTCTTTGGGATGTATGAATAGGAACCTTCCTCTTATTGATTTTGTGTTCACATGTTGTTGCTGTGCCCCCAATGCTAAGTAAATACTAAAGGCTTATTGCACAGCTGATGATGGGTATAAATACATTTACCATATGATATCATTATTAATAAACTGATCAGTTTTACAGTGATTGTCTATGAGAAGCCCCAGACCTGAAGTATTGCCTTCACAGATTCATGTTTTGATGGCAGCAGCAGCGGGTGCAGAATAGCAGTTCTTCTGTCCTATAGTGTGAATGCTGTTTCTTTTTGAACTCTGAAAGCAAAAAATTCCCATGATACATTTTTATGATGTTTTTCATTTGAGATTTTTCACCAAACTGGTAAAATAAGAATATTTAATTAAGCAACACAGGGCACCCACATCTGAAGCCTCCCAGGCTGCTGCGTCTGGGTGTGCCGATGAGAATGAAAAACTTGTCCAAGTAAAACAAAAATAATCAAAGCGGGAGATACAATGATGATAATGATGCCAGTGACATGGTGTGCAAGGTGAGGCATGTATGCGTGTGGGCAGATCTCAAATGCCTGCATAAGAGATGTTATCTCTCTACTTCCTCGTTTACGGAAGACTTCAGGTGGGGCCATGCAACTGTTGTCTTAAGTATAAAACTTCCCGGGTCTTTTAACCTTTCGCCACCATAAACGCACCTAAAATGACCCTCCAGATGGCAAATTACTATAAACACGCACTTTCACTTGCTGTCAGAGGAGGCTGTCGCATTGCAGTGTTTAAACAGGCCTGCCCGCAGCTGTTGCATCCATAGATTCAAGTACGAGAATGCAGGGCGTGTGCGCCTGCTCGCATCTGTGGGTGTGTGAGCACGTACAGTGCAGGCGCGGTGCATTCATGTACCTGCTTGCCTCTTTGCCATATTAGAGAGTCAACGGACAAGAGCAGTGACGGATCTGCTGGTGCTGGCGATGGTGGTGAAGGTGTTCTAGTTCGGGCGAAGCCTACCACAGCTGGTTGTGGAATGGCAGCTTATTTGAGTGCCTGTCTGTCAGGACGGCCGCACTGAGAGCCTGTTCTTGCCTGTTGATCTCTTTCAACAAACACCAAATACCACAGCGAGTCTTTCCCTGCACCTGTGGGGCTGATGAGGTCTGCCTGCTGGCACATGGGCGTGAGGCAGGAATAAAAGGGAAAATAAGCTTTGCAGTGACTCTGAATTTTTCGAGCTGCGCATTTATGTTCTTTGTAACTTCCGCCCACACATGCACCTGGGGGATCTGTCCAGCTTTATCCGCTGATTCCAGCCCAAATCACCAGGTAGGCCTGTCTCCATTTTATGCTAATTTACATGTTCGTACTTCAATTTTGGGTGTCTACTAGAAAATGTTTACTTTCTATTTAAGGCCCCCCTCCCAAAGCGCCCAGTCTGCTCTGATTGGTCGGCTCACACAGGCCTGAGCAGCCACTGCACGCAGAGTTTCTGCTTCAGCTCTGCCAGTGTTTCTGCACCCTTGACATTGCTAAGATCGGTAACTGTATAGTTGTAACATCATAACCTGATGGAAGTCCTGACAGCTTATTTAAAGGCACAGTTTTACAATTCACAACCTGCTTTATTTTTATTTTTTTTAAAACTAAACAAAACACAGGAAATCTCACTTTTTACAATAGGGAGCCTTTTCCACATTAACCATTTCAGTTTTGACCTAACGATTGGGGCTTAATGAAATGCTCACCTACTTTAATATAATTAATCCGTGACAAAATTAGGGAACAGAAAAGTCTGCAACAAAATTCAGCAGTCCATCCAATAGATATTCCTCTGTTAACTAAACATGTCAACATGCTGATGGCACTAGAAGAAGACCTAATGTCATGGCTATTCAACTAACAATTATGAACACTGTTAATGTTAAAAGTTGACTTTACTTTAAAAAAAAAAGAAAGAAAGTCAGGATGCCAATTACCTCAGAATTACCAAGTGAAGCAGACTTAAATCATTTAGGTTGTGCGAGCGTAAAAGTTTTGACAACTTAAGAATAGTAGTCAAGCTTTCTAGGGAATTTTGAGGTTATGTGTGTCCTGATTTTTTTCTTTTTTTAAGTAAAAAAAAAAAAGGGGAGCGACACGGTGGCAGAACTGAAATGACCAAAAGTCGGTGTGTTTCATCCTTCAGTGACCGTGAATGTACGTACAGTATAAACACTGCGAGCGTGACTCTAAACATAGTGCATCGTCCATCGGTATCTCTCTCCAGTTCCCATTAAAATCACAGAAGCACATATTTGATAACATAACCTTGTGGGTGTGTAACCA
This sequence comes from Diplodus sargus, assembly GCA_903131615.1. Lineage (NCBI taxonomy): Eukaryota > Metazoa > Chordata > Actinopteri > Spariformes > Sparidae > Diplodus > Diplodus sargus. The sequence continues at coordinate 2,168,562 of CAEMYA010000117.1, forward strand.
TTCACACAGTTTCTGTTTTTGCCGCTGACGCTTTGAGATACCCATCGCTAAGATTTCTGCCGCCACGTAAACACAATGGAGCTTGATGAACATGCGTGTGCTGCGATCAAAGCATCAGAGGGTGACAAAACATCAGCAGCGGCATGTCTTTCTGAAACTAGGTATTCAACACCAGTGACGGCTGACAACTTTGATACAGGTCAGTTTAGCAACGACGACTTAAGCCTGTCATTTTATGTAAAAAATCATAACTCATATTATATTTCAAGTGGGCTTTTAAAACAAAAAAGGTTTGAATAGTGAGAGCTGCTCTGGAGCCAGCATCTGCTACCCATTAGTGGTACTGCACCTTAAGGCAGCTCTGCACTGACTTCGGCTTTTTGGCCGCTGCTTTGGGTTGGCCCAGATGTGGTTCTGGTGTCAGGTATGATCAGCTCTCCTCTCTCCTGAGAGCTTTGGAAATGAGATCTTTAGCCTCTCATGTAGTTTTGGTTTCTCCGTATGACACATCAGAGAGCGGTTCGGTAATGACGTTCTAACTTTTCAGGCAAGTTGGCAGCTTTTCCTGCAACAGAGAACAAATGATGAAACGCTCTGCTGTTGAAAGTCAACACTCGCTTAAATGTTCCTTTGTGTGCATGAGACCTTACACGGCCCCTCGCTACATACGAGTGCTCCTTAACCTTAAAGAGGGGGATTGAAATGGGACAAGACTCTTCAAACAAATGACAAACTGTTTGTGCTGAAATACATATTCTTAAGGCAGAAAAGGCATAAAGGGGAATGAAATGACATCTGGGAAATAAGACCAACTTCACTAACCTCCATTAAGAATGCAAAGTGGCCGAACATTACCATTGTCAAAGGCACAGCGTTCCAGTTTACACAACTTAAAAGGCACCAGAGTCCCTCACCAAGACATAAATCTACGTGAAAGTAGACTTTGGTAATAGCCTAAATCTCTGGTGAGACCGCAGATTTCCATAAATCACAACAAGGTTGAGGTTTGAGGGCAGCAGTGATATTCTTGTAAACAGCTCATAGCTTGTTAGTACCCCGGATGACAGCGGAGGAGATTCCAAAACCAGCAACGCAGAGTTCGAACAATTAGCCGTCCAACAAACACAAACAGACACACGATGGAAAAGAGCAGGGATCCTGACTGTGCTCGTTAAATGCCTTCCTTTGTCTTTTATCTCTTCCTTCATTCTACTTGCACATTTTCCACTCTTA
>CAEMYA010000117.1:2178971-2210671 GCA_903131615.1 Diplodus sargus
CTTTTTTTTTTTTTGTGAATTTTACCACTGGATCCTGTATAGATCCTTCCCACCATCCCCCCCTTACCCCTGACCAAAGGAAAAAAGAAGAAATAAATAAAACATTTTTGAGATTTGATGATCTGTCTTGTAAAATAATTCACTTGGTCTCTCCACATTGCTTCAGTCTTTAAATATTTATAATATTTACAGTTTCATAATTGTCCACAATACCCTTAGGCTTAAAGAAGATGCAAACAAAAATAAACAAATTAAATATTCTTTATAGTCCCCTGTTGAGGCATTGAGTGTAAACTGTACAACTCTAAACGTCCCCTCACGAGTTCCTGGGGCAGGGAACACTTCGGGATGGAGAGTTGAGTCCGGAAATGATGTAGAAGTTGGCCGATGGTGAAGGAGCAAAAGCAGTATGATTGATCAGACTGAAATGATCCTTGATCATTTTCCAGGCAATGATTTTCTTTTCACTTGCGCAAGCATGGCTGATCACAAGAGTAATTCCATAACATGTATCATTTTAAACTCAAATCTGTACAGAGTTCACAATTTTTTCCTTAACATAGTGCAATGACTTCTCACATCTTTTTGTCTTTTTAAAAAAAATCACAATCACTTTTATGAAGGTAAAAAATATCCCATAGGAAGGTCTCAATCCATAGCTTCATGGATGCTATGAATTAAAAAAGGCTATGCACAACACCTCCAAAAATGGCAAAAATGAAATGACAAATCAGAAATGATCATCAAAAATCCCCGTTCAACCCTTCAGATCCTCTCTGTAAAGGTATAGTTTTTGGAATTCAATGTCATTGAGTGACTTAAGGACTTGGTGAAAGTGAAGGAGAAAAAAGTGAGTGCATGCTAAATTAGATTTTTCAAAAATTCAAACTCATAAAAATATGAGGCAATTCCAGTCTACGAGACTGGACAAGTCCAAAACGGCTGGTGTTGGCTTTGTTCAGGAACGAAAAATGGAGGTAATCAAACAGACGCAATGACAATCATGAGGTGAGGAGAAATGCTGGAGATGCTGTTGAGAAGGTCCGGGGCCAGGCGCGAAAGGTGGCTCTCCGAGAATTCACACGGCGGGAAAATCTGCACCACATAAGCCGGCTGTGAAAACCAAAGATAAACACAATGTGATGAGAAAGGGAGCTCCGATATTTATTTATGAAACACAGCGAAAGTTTCCAAAAAAAGAAAGGTAAAACAGGAAAAGGTTCGATGAGCACAGACCTGATTAGAGCCAGGATTGGGCACATTGATTATTCCAGCTGCCTGTTTAGCTTGCAAGTAGGTGATGAAGCCACTTTTCAAGGCTTGGGTTTGACCATGGACATCTTCTTGATCTCGACCACAGGGTAGAGCCAGTAGCAAACAGTAGTCATTCTCAACCTGCCATTAATGATAAGTCTTAATTATAAATGTAAAAACATATCCATAGAGAACTAAGATACATTATTTTTATAAACAGTGTTGATCAGGGTCATAGCTCAAATCCAAGTATTTTGTTATCAATTCTCCATTTAATTCATCTTGTTTAATATGTTTTAGAACCTGCTTTTCAGAGGAAGTAACATCCAAAACACTCACAGTCATTCTGCGCGCCACACTGTCCAACTGGGAGGCCTCAAGCCTCATCCTCTGGACAATACGCAGAAGAGGACCTCCCTCTGGAGGTGGCAGGGAGCGCTGGGCCAGTATGGTGTTGCCAGAAACAAAGTGCAACTGGACAGCAGCCTGGTCGTTCTTCAGTGCCAACAGACCTTGCCAGACAATAGGATACTTCTGTACAGAAAAAAAAAAACAGGAAAATTGTTTTGAATCTTGAAAATGTATTCAATTTATAATCACAATGCCGGTCAATCAATCTTCCTACCGTCAAAAGCTGCACCGTGTCGATGGAGCGATGTCCTGAATGTTCCAGCTTAGCTTCGGGTCGTGGCTGCAGCGAACTTGGTGCAGGTACTGTTGGCAGAGTAGTTGGCAAGAAGGCTGGAGGGCCTTTCTGTAGAGAAAGATCTGACTTGTGAGTAAGACCCATAGGCGACGTCATTGGAGACTGGTATGAGGGCGAGACTGTATCCCCTTGTATTCGAGAAATGTGTGAGAGGTCCGTAGAGGTAGCATGGCGAAGATGGGAACTCTCAGGTTTGGAATCACTTCCTCCCCCATGTGACTGAGACATTTTACTCCTGTGACCCAACTCAGGCTCTGGAGGGACCTGATGAAGACAATACATACCAAATTATTAGTGCTATGCATATTTTGTATATGATCCTTAGTTTTCTAATGTATGTTACATAATATAGTGTTGGAATATTTGCAATAAGTCAATAATAAAGCCATATCAAGTGACCTGTGAAGATGTAATGCCTTGGTTAGCCAGGCTGTGTCCCGATGAAGGATGTCCTGGAAACTGGGATGGGTAGCCCCTCATGTCCCGGTATACTGGAAAGGAGCCTGCACCTCCTGGATGCATCAGCTGAACCCCATGAGGGTGAGGAGACACCATGACAGGACTAGATGCATGGACTCCCCTGATTCTACTTTCACTGGAGGGTGGATGTATTAGCTTTCCTTCAAGTGGTTTGTGAGATTCCTTTGTAGAAAGGTCAATGCTCTTTGCCACTATAGGACTCTTCGATGGCCCAGAGATGTTGCATGAAGATGATGTTCCAGTCTCTGAGGTACGTGACTGTCTTGCTTCTACAGCAGCCTGCTCTCCCAGTTGCTGGTGCATGAGGATGCGCTGGTGCATGTCTCTGTACTGGTCCATGCGTATGCTTGGATGGAGCCCTCTGTGATCACTGTGAATCATCATTACGTCTGACTGATGCTGTGGCACCGAGGATCTGCTAAGCGCTTGGTTAAAGTGTCTGGGGTCTTCTTCACTTACACTGCTGCCACCGCCACCTGATACTGAACCCTGGGGACTTGAATGAGACTGCAGAACTAGATCTCGGATGACATTAGGTTGCGGTGTGTTTGAGCGCTGTGGAGGCCCTGGGTGGGGAGAAGACAGGGAGTCACCCCGCCTCCCATAATTTATCCCAGAGATTGGTGGTGTGTTCATCCTTGCTTCGTGAGCCATTGACTGAGTGACACTGTGAGGTTGAATTATGACAGAGGACTGCTCTGAGTGTGGGTGATGCATACTAGAATGATATGTAGACATTGGTGGCATGCCATGACCTAGCATAACAGAAGTTCCTCTAGGAGAACTGCTTGGAGGACATGCTTTGACAAAGGGTGAAGGGGAGTGAACAGCTGTTCGTGGGGACTGGGGCTCTTGCTTTAGGTGTAGAGATGACCGATCACTTGTGATGCCAGGGCTGGGGCTCATGCGGGTTCCAGATAGCGATGGGTGGTGTGGACTCATGACTGGGCTGAGGTTAGACTGCTGAACAGCCTTACCAATGTCCATCTTTTTTGGTAGGGGTTCTGTCCCCAGTCCCCTCTTGCCATGCTGTTGCTGTATCACAGCTTGGTTGTACATCAAGACTTGAGGAGAACTAACTGGCTGTTGGAACATCTTTACCACGCCACCTTGAGATGCTGTGTGATACGGAGCATCAGATTTGTCCAGACTCTCTTGTTTAGTACTGGAAATTACAGGTTGAGAGTTGTAAGACTGGCCTGTCAAGAGAACTCCTGTGTGCCCATAAGGTGAAGGAGTTGGGACTACTTTTGGAGTAGGCGACTGGGAGGATGTGATGAGTGGGTCTTGCTTCACTGAAGATTTGGACACAGATTGCTGAAACTCTATGTCACCAGCACTAGCTTGAGGAATTTGACTAATTTTGGCTCTCATTCTGTGAGGTCCTTCAGTTTTCTGACCTGAATAACTCAAAACAACAACACCTTCTGATGTATTGACCCTTAGGCCAGGACTGGAGCCTGTACTGTAGGGAGTGGTCTCAACAACAGAGCGCCCTCGAGTACCATCTTCTACTACATCCATGCCATGGTAACGATTATTCTCATTAGAGTTTGATCTAAATTTTTGCTTGGGAATGGATATGCCAATGCTTCGGTTGCTCAGTGAAATTCTTGGAGTTTCTTCTGTGTCATAAGGCATTGGAATACGACTTATTACTGAGGTAGCAGGAGAAATGACAGTATGCTGGGGCTTCTCTCCACAATTCTGTTGGGACTCTGTCAGTGGGAAGGGTTTGTGGTGTATAGGCTGGGGGGGCAACGGTGGTCTCTCCTCAGGATGTAACTGTCTTGAAACTATTGTATCTGAGGGATTTTCATTCTCTGATACCCGTGAAGTATCTGACAGTGCAGATGTCACCATAGTGGTAGGTCTAGAATTGCTGTTGGATGCAGACACATATTTTGGTTCCATTAAGATTTTTCTTAAGGTACTGGAGCTAGGGTCAATATCTGAGGCCTTGGTGTCAGGAGGCATTGGGGGATTTGCTGATGGGGTTCCAAGTGTAGTTGATGCTGGTGCAGAAGGAGTTACCACTGTGACGTGACATGAAGGAGCAACATAGATTCTACTTTCTTCAGTTCGAGGAGGCCAGTCTGGTGAAAGGGGCATTTTGGCCGGTCGCAACAGGGGTACACTGAACTGGGATGCAGACTGTGAGCGGGCAGGAGCAGGGGCAAGAGCTGGGGGAGATGGCTCTGCTGCTTGGGGATGCTTTTTAGCACTGGAGTTGCTTGTGCCTGAATGAAAGGCAGATTCCTTGGGTACAGGCTGTTCCACTTCAGGCTGTTCTGCCTCTTTGGGCGTGTCTACAGTTATAGCGCTTGTGACGTCACGCCTGCAAGTTGCAACAGCAGTGACCACAGAGGCTGCTGCACTTGCCCCAGCTGCCACTGTAACTGCTTTTGAATTAATGGTTTCTGGGTCTTCTGGGATGGACTCCGGTAACTTGACTGGGGAGGGCTCTGGTTGTGAAACCTCTTCAACAGTATCCCCTTTCTTGGCAGCTGCACCTTTACGACTTCGCAACTTCTTAGGGGTTTTGGCCCTCGCTTTAACTGTTTTCTTGGGTGTTTCAGGGAGAAGGGTATCTTCCGCTGCCTTAGACTCTGCTATTACACCCTTAGGGCTAGGTGTCAGAGGACCATCATCTGAGTCTGCTGCAAGAATACTGTTGATCACCATGTGTGTTTCAGGTTCCATAATCTCATTGGAGGAGGGGGATATCACAGAATCAGGGGTAGGAATAAGAGCTGTGTAAGTAGGAGGAGCTGTGAAACTATCTGCATCTGCACACATTTCTTCAGCTGTAATGGAATCAATGGCGGCTGCTAGCTCTGTTTCACTTGCAGGATTAGCTCGCTTTTCCTCCTCAACCTCACCTTCTGGTTCTGCTATGACAGGAGGCAATATGGTGGGCTGCTCAGGAGGTGGTTCCTTATACGGTCGAGGAGGTTGCTCCACCGTAAGTTTAGCAATATTTTCAACTGCCTGCTCTAGTTCCATCTGCCGTGCTAAGAGAGCTGCTGGATCAGCAGGCAGTTCAGGTTCTGATAAGGTGTCTTCCATTTCCTGTGCACTAGGTTCTGTTGATTCTTTTGCAAAGCCTACAATCTTCATTTCCTCATTCTCTTGTGCAACTGTCTTTGTTTTTGTAATAGTTGGAGCTTCAAAAGACTCTGGCTCATCCTCCGAACGGAGTAAACCTTTTACATCATCAACGCTTACACGGATCTCAAGATTTTTTAAGCTGTGCGATTTATCTTCAGTCACCTGTTTGGTATTTCTTTTCAGTCTTGGCGTTTTCACTTTAATACACTTTTCAGGTTGTTGTCTCCTCTCGGTGCAGCTGATGTCTACCTTTTCAAAATCCCCATCAGTAGATTTCTTTCCACCAAAATCTTTTAAGTCTTTTTCCTTTCTGTGCACTGGTGCGCTGGTGTCTTCATCCTTTTCTGATAACTTTTCAAACAGTTCAGAATCAGCTTTAGACTTAAAGTCTGACTCATCATGACTTGCCAGATCACCTTGTTCAGCCAGCACTGTAGTGTTGCCAGACTGTTTGTCAATCCTACCTCCTTTCTTGTTAAGTGGAGCAGATGAAGTTAGTTGTGTTTGTTGCACTTTCTGGGTGCGGGGTGAACGCCATCCCTCAGAGGCTTTCACTACTTCTACAGTGGTTGAGTTGTCTTTGATCTCTGCGTCTTCCTCCATTATTTTTTGCTGATCTGCCTTAACTGGTGATAGATCCTCACCTCGTTTGACACCCCTTTTAGGTGGCCGTCCTCGCCTTGCGTTAGTAGCTGGAATTTGAACGTCTTGCTGTATTGGTTCTTTATCAGCACCACGTTTGCGCATGGAGCGTGATGACTCAACCACCTCTTTGCCAGCTTGGTCATCTTCATGCAGCGTGGCATAGACGGACCTTACATTCCTGCGACGTGTTCTCCCATGGATCAAACTAGACTCAAGGTTTTGCTCAGAATCTGACGCATGGATTGGAGACTTGGCTGTGGTTTTAGACTCAATTGATGCTTTTGGTGCTTCCGCTCGAGGGGATGAAGCCCTTTTGAGTTTCTCTCTGTCAATTCGTTCACTCTTTCGTGTTGCAGGTTTCTCAGAGGCAACTATCTGAGAAGGTTGTGAAGTGCGCAATACTGACATTGGTTTTGCCCTTTTACTCTTGGGCTGTCTGCGGTTTGGTAAGGGTTTTATTTCAGCCTCCAGCTCTGGCATACACACGTCACTATCTGCCTCAGTTTTAAGTGATTCTTCAAAATGTGTTGTTTCTTGATTTTCTATTTTAGGTTCTGTCTGAATACTTTCAGGTTTTTCTTCAATCTTTGGATAGTCAGAGAAAGTTAACTGAATTGCAGTCTCTCTCTCAAAGCCACTCAGGGAACCACCAGGAGTGGGAGGCTTACCCTCCACAACAGGATTATGTTCCACTACCAAAGCATCTCCAATTTTCACTTTGGGTTCAATCAACTCTACTTTTTTTTCCATTTCATGTTCTGGCTCTGGAAGAGGAAGTGGAGGGCTTATGGTTAGCTTAGGAGCAACTGGTTTGAAGTCTTCCATAGGAAGAGAATGAGGTGGGCTCACCTCAAGAACTGGCTCTAGTTTTTCTTCCTTAACAATTGACATAGGCTGATCTGAGGATGGAGACAGAAGTTCTTTCGTTTCAGATGGAGATATTTCTTTAGGGGAAGGAACAAATGGTGAAATCGACAAGGTTAATGGGGGGCTAGTTGGTTTCTCATCAACCTTTAGAACTGGCTCAGATTCTTTGTCAGACAGCACATTATCACAATTCTGTACTTCATCTCTTTTAATCTCCACTATCGAATCATTTTCTGTATCAGGTGAGGGATGGTCCTTGTCTTTTTGTTGTTGAAGCTCCAAAAAACGACTATGGAAAAGCACTTTGGGCTCTTGTGGGGTGTCACCAACTCCAGATTCAGGCTGTGCCTCAGCAGCTCCAGGCTTGGCAAAAGGCCTAGTAACTCCAGTTTCTAAATCTTGGTCTTTGCGTTCAAGATGCTGCAAACGCCGAGAATCCTGTTCAAAGATTGAGCTGTGTAGGAAGCGAGAGGCAAACAGGTCCTGGCGCTCTTGGTCCTGTGGCTTGAGTTCCTCTTTTTTGTCATGCAGCTTTTCAACAGAGTCTGTACGAATCTTTTTCTTATACCAAGAAGGAATAGGTCGAGGGGCTAGCTCTACCTTGTCTTTATCTGAACAGCTGTGGGAGGTTGGAAAGCGTGAGGGGAGAAAGGACCAATTATCTTCCCTGGAGGAATACAGTGTCTTGGCTCTTTCAAGGAGTGCTTTTGTGTCAGGAGTTATAGTTTTATCCAATGCAAAAGAATAAAACTTATTCTTTTCCAAAGAGCCTGAAAGCTTCAGGTCTGTCATCCTCTCATCACGATCCCTTAGGATATAAGACAAGGAGCTATTGGACTTGGGAGAGATGTGTTTGTTTTCTCCATCATCATCTGAATCAGACTGCACTTCTCCAGGTTCCAAATCCTGGCCAAGGCGTTTGCGGATGCTTTCACGTTTTGCAATATCACTAGGGAAAGTCATTTCCATTCTAAGGGAATCAGACTTCATCCGTCTTTCCCAACGTTGCATTAGCTCTTCATCGCAGCCAAGCATGTTTGTCTTCAGCTTTGGAAGTTCAGGGTCAGAAGAGTGAAAATGTGTGGCTGTCAGGCCCAAACGGTGTTTCAATGATTCTGTGTGTGAAAATTTATCATCTGTTGTTGGAGATTTTCTTTCTTTGTTTATAACAGACACAGAAATCTGGGCAGTTTCATCTTCATCATTTGCAGAAAAGTGACCATGTCCTATTGAGGATGTAATATTCTGATAAATGTCCTCATTCAACTTTTGGGAACTTGCAAAGTTGCGCTCTCTTTTTGCAGTGACTATTTCAAAGCCAAAATTCTCCAATTTCTTTCTTTTACTGGAAGAGAAGTCATCATTGGGCATATCCTGAATTGGTTTTCCAACGTCATGCATGATGTAATCCTTTTCAAAGTCTCGAATCTCATTACTTGGTGGGTTTTCAAACTTGACTAACTTATCAGGATCTCCAGGCTTAGGTCGGAACCATTGACTCTGTTCAATTTGTTTTGGTATGCTATTCTGGTCAATGTGCACAAAGTGTTCATCTCCATCATCTGAGTCTCTGCACTTCCCTCTCCCTTGTTCGTTTTCAGTGAAAATCTGTTTCTGCTGTTCTTTCAATTCATCCAAATCAAGGCTGCCATCATCTGACATCTTTGTGAGACTGGAGCTGTTTTCACTTTTTGAGCCTTCTAAATCCATTTTAAGGTAGGGCGAGTCCAATTGATCTGTAGAATCATCAGGCATCTCCCCTATCCTTGACTGCTGCTCCAGAGAAAGGTCTAATGAGTTGATTTCACAGTCTTGTCCATCTTTAGGACTGTTAACTGAAACCATCCTGACACATTTATCCTTGTGGTGCTCTTTCTTATGAAGCCCTTTCATCAAAAGGTTTTTGTCCAAATCTGTATCCTTTGTACTGTTCCATATTTTATGAAGTCCAGGTCTAACAAGGTCCTCCTCACTAGTTCTCTTCTGTCGTTCAGTTTTCCCAGTGTCTTCAAAACGCCTTTTCCTTGCAGCAAGACGGTCAATATCAACAGAAATGCCACCGTCAAATCCCATTTCAGATTTTCCATGTTTCTTGGATTTGATTTTTGCATCCTTGTCAATAACCTCAACTAAACTGTGCATGTTTTTGTCTCTGGGCAGCTTTCCATGCTTAGAGATTTCACTTTTGGATGGTTCTGTGCGGAATGGAGGACTTCTCTGGTCAGCAGTAGGTGATGCCAATCTAGGACTGCCACTTCCACCCCTCGGTATTTGTTTTTCTTGAACAGAATGACCAATCAATTTTCCTTCTTTTTCTTTAACACGTGTTAACTGCACCACACAAGGTGGAAGGTCTAGTCTTCCTTTGCTCGAGCCTTCCTTTGGAAGTTTACTGTTTTTACTTCGAAGGACAGACTCAGGGCTCACATCTCTTTCAAGTTCAGGTTCCATTTCACATGGCTGGATAATAGGTGATGCGACTTTGAGTTTCTTAAGCCGCTGTTTCTCACTTTTGTCCTTGTCCCCTCGGTCTTTTCGTCCAGCCCGCTTTTCCTTTTCAGCCAAATTCCCTCTTTCAACTTCAAAGAGTCGATCCTTCTCAAGTTTGTCTGCTTTATTGTACCTTTCAGTGCGTGCCTTTTCAAGTTTTTCAAATCTGGGTGGAGAGATTGAACTGCAGCTACCACTTCTTTCAGAAGATCGGCAGCAAATACGGCGGTCTGAATCGCTGGGTACCCTCTCAGAGAGTGAAGGAGATGCAGTAGGGCTGGCAGGGCGACGAGAGGCAATGTGAGATGGGCTTTGGCTACGTTCAATGGTCCTTCTCCCATGATCACGTCCACGATCTGTTTCAAAGCGCTCCCTCTCTCTTTCACGTTCCCGTTGCAAATAGCTGTATTTGCGAATGTCCTGCTCATAAGGGTCAGCTCTGTATTCTCGATATTCCCGGGGGTCTTCAAAGTACTGTGGATCATAGTAATCTCCCTGATAGGGGTCCCATTCAGTGTAGAACTCCCGACTTCTGGCAGGGTATTTACGACGGGGATCTTCAGTATAGGTTCCTGGTGTCCGTACATTTTCATAATATTGTCTTTCTGTTTGAAACTCATACTGAGTTCGTCTTTCATCCCTGCAAAAGAAAATATACAACAACAAAGCTAATTATAATTTCACCATACTTTGGCATCAATAATATTACATTTAATTTTAGACAGCACTGAGGGGAAATCATTATTTCTTAAGCAAACTACACAAACCTTCTTTCAGAGAGAATGTCGTAGAAGTCCCGAATGTCTTGGCCAGATGCCTGCATCGAACGATAGAAGGCCATCTGACTCTCCTGATTGGCAAAGTCCACCTAAAAAGAAACAAAAGAAGCTAAGTTGCATTTTTTACAGCCTGTCAGGCATTTAGAAGACATTACAGAGCAACATTTCAAAACAAGCAAAGCTTTGTTTCACTTACCTTGATTTTACTGCCCCCTATCTTCCACCCCTTTGTGTCTTTGACAGCAGCTTGTGCATATTCAATGTTGTTGTACAGGATGAGGGCCATTCCTTTCATTCTGTCGAATACAACCTGCGGAAGACAGAGGAAAATAGAGTCCCAAAGTGCCAGAAAGTAAACAATGGGCAACTATGAGAGAAATAATAAACTTACTTACCTTGACAACATGTCCATAGCGACAGAAATGACGAGTAAGAAACTGCTCAGTTGTGTTTGACGCTAAGCCATCCAACCAAACACACGTTGTAGGCATACTCTTTCCAAAGCCAAGCTGAAAATAGGAAGGTTAAAATGTAAGACTGCAATTATTTTTTATGACATCACACAAATTGTGCTCATAAATAATACTGAGTATGGTTGTAAAAGACAAGAATGACGCAGTGCTGTGAAGGGACATTTAAAATTAAATTAACATGATAACTCTCACCTTTAATCTATTGTTACCAAGGTACTCGCCATCCATCTTCTTTATGGCCTTACAGACACTGGCAATGTCGCAGTATTGTAGAAAGGCATATTGTGGGGCTCCATTCACCTTCTTAATGTCAATGTCCTTTGGGGATAATGAAAATAGAGATATCCTGTAAGTAAGCATGATCATCTCAAACTATGTGTGGCAACCCTTGTACACAGCCTGGTTCTCAATCTTTTCACACCATTAACCTACCACTATTTCTCCAAAGCGCTGAAATATGTTAAGCAGGTCATGGTAAGTGGTGGTCTTCTCCAGGTTCCCAATGAATAATGTCCTTGTGGCCTTTGGATGAAACTCATCTATCCTCTCATCCAAGGGCCGAAACTCATTTTCACTTTCTGTCTCTGAAAAATAAGTTAACTTCATTGGAAACCTGTACATTTTCCCAATAGTTCTGTTTTGCTGTAATACAGTTATATACGAGAACTTACCAGGGCCATTCCAGGCTGTGACATCAATCTGCATGCCAAAAAAAAGTTTCCCCTTTGATGCTCCAAGTGCTTTCTCTTGGTCTTCTTGCTGGCGGAAAAAGACAAGCCCATAGCGCTCCTCTGAAGCGCCGTGGATTTGTACGGATGTTACCTTTCCATGTTTCTTAAATTCATGGAACAAACCATCTTTCAGGCTTGTATCTGTAGCAAACACATAAAATGTTTATTAAGTACGTATAGTGAATAAAGAAACATTATTGAATGATCAACTATTGGTAATGCCTTTTAATAAAAAGAGTCAATGTTTGAAGGATACACAGAAATAAATTGCACAACTATTTCAGCAGAAAAAAGCTCTTCAAGTGCTCACTCTGCTGGAGCTTCTTTTAACTAACCTGTAGAGCGCACAGGAAGATTTTGGACCTTGATGCCAAAGCTTTTACGTGGTTCATCCTTGTCAAGGGAGGATAAAGGAAGTGCTGAGGGTGCAGGAACAGCAGCAGACTGCACTGAACGTGCTGGAGAGTCATCACTTGAACTACTGCTAGAATCACTGTAGTAAAAGAGGAAAATGGACCTAGATATTAGAGCAAGCCTTACAGTTTTATCTCTAGCACTACAGATATACGATGAAAAAAGCTTTTGTGTTACAGTAACGGGATGTTGCCTTTGCCCTCCCAAGTAATACTTAATCTAATTACATTATTATCATGAACATTTTCACCTCAATTAAATCATAAATAGATATGCTATGTATCCTGTAAATATTGGAACACTTATAGGAGATTTATCATTTTGCAGTGGTGCAAAACGTGCTAGATGCTCTGCCTCTGCAAAAACGGCAGATAAAATGTTTTTTTAAACTCTGATTAAAAAAAGGTGAAAACGTGTTTGCTGTGGCCAAACTGCCAGGCAGGGAAGAAAGATTAGATTATACATTGCATTATAAAGGCAATATCATGCACACATTTCAGGTTTGATATACACAAACGCATTTGTATACAAGCTCATACAATGTGCTGTGAATGTGTCTTTCTCCTGTTCAAAAACAGCAGCGTCCCTCAGCTACGGAGGAGAAAAAACATCCCCCCCCAATTCATATTTATACAGCAGAACTCGTTATCAGTATAAAAAGATGGATTTGCATGTCAGAGACGAATTCACGACCGCCTCATGCACCGTTTTTCTCAGACCATTCCCATGCCTGTCTCAGCTTTCTAGGCCCTCTGCTGTTTGTTTCCTTCTCACTTTCTCCTCCTCTGCTCAGACACTCCCGGAAGTGCTGCTGACGGAGCCTGGCCTGTGGGAGTGGGCAGGCAGCCAGCACTGGCCAGAAATTTCCAGTTCCAACTGGATCTCACGGAGGGGGGGAGCCATTACCCATACACAGAGGTAGGCAGTGAGAAAAATACACCAGCCGTCTCCTGAAATTCCCCCCGTAGCACTACCTCGTCATTCCACATGTGTCGCTGCACGCCGTTCAGAACTGTGGACTTTGCTGTGTCCAAAGGTGATGCAGTTAACCGAACAACACACAACCGAAGAGGGTTGAGGTGGATTTCTGCAGTGAAGTAAATCCCATGGACAGACATATGCATATGTTTTTTTTCCTTTTATGCATTTGGTTATCCTGGCCTTCTGTTATGTATTATTCATTCATTGTACAATTGCTCCTCAACAACAACCAATTTCAACAGCAAGAAGCAATGCATTAAGAACCTGGATGCCAGTATGATGACTACAAATGTGGCGATACTCAGCAGTGCACAAAAACAGCCAGATTAGCATGTCAAATCCAAAACAGAGCTGGGACCAGATTCACAGACTGACTATTGGTTCCAACACAGTAGTTAAAAACACACTCACAGCTTGCCACCAAAACAAAGTAATTACAGAAATCAGGTGCAATTAGATTAGCTGCTGTATGCAAATTGATTTTTTGATCCAAATTCAGGTTAGGATGTGTGTGATCTTACTGGCTATGTGTAAGTGAGTGGATCTTAATTTGTGCATAAAAACATTTTACCATGTTTCAAATGTAAAATACCACCTCAAAAATTACATTACTTGGACAAAAAGAAAAAAGAAAGTGATTAATTTTGTCAAAAATATTTTTAAAATAAGATGTTTTGTAAACTCAGTAACTATGGTGATGTTTGAGTTTCAAGAGTGATCAATGGACTGTGTGTATGGAAACCAGAAAAAAACCTATAACACCACTCTGATGAAGACAAGATAGCGGGAAACACTTAGAGTATTGGACATGTTGTCATGGAGTTTTTAATTTAGTAATACGCAAAGTGGACTTTAACTTAATCCAAAGTAACAGTGGCAATAAATTAATTCAAATCTTGAAAGCAAAGTTTGTCATTCCAGGAGTTACATGCGTCAAAGGTCATTTTCCAGGCTTTGATACACACCGGCAATCCACTACTTAGTCAACAAACTTGTAAAAACAGATTTGCCATAAGAAATTAGCTAATAATCACACAAAAATGAACATTGGAAATCTGCACACTTAACATTGCTTCACAGGTTTACACATTCACAACTTATGCTACTGAATTAGAAATGATACTGCTGCTCAGTGCACACACAGTAATCTTTCTTGTCATGGTGTATCTTACAAAAGTGTTTTTAAAAACATGAAGCAACTTGGATGCAATTTGTGCCACCTGCTGGGTGAAGGTATGTCAAAATGCTGAAAACAGAAAAATCAAACCTGAGAAGATGTTCTGGACAACCACCTGCTTCATTTCTGTCAGATCTGATGTATGTCTCCACAAAGTATTAATATCCTACACCAATGAAAGTTTTGATCATCCTTGAATAGTGCTAAAGAAACAGACTGGCTTTTGCTGAGTGGTTCAATATTTTAAAAGGTGACAATGCGTGTTTTTTGTGCTTTGAACTATCTAAAGTGGTGATGTTAGAAATGCTATTCAACTTGTAATATAAGTGTTGAATTACGAATAATAGTGGTTTTAAAAGCTCAGGAATTCTGTAAAACTCTATGTAAAGAAGGACAACAGCAACTGGAAATGTCTGCAAATTGAAGATACAATGCGAGGACTGGGAGCTCCTTACCCTCGAAACACAAGATCAAGTACAAGATCAACCACCGTATAACAGGAACCATAAATGATTGTTGATCTTTGAAAGGATGGGCCTCCCAGTAATTTGTTTTATGATCACACAGTATATTTCAACTGCTAAATACCCAAAGGTATAAAGGTAGCACTCATAAATCTTTAGGACAAAGTTCTCGAGTCCCAATTTCACCAATTCATTTTGTCCATGTCAACAAACACACTAACATTTGAATGGAAGTGATGTCATTTATATATAGGAGTTGGCAGGTGAATGGTTTAAAGGGTCACATGGTAATTAAGGAATTATTTTCCTAAGGCTTTCCCATATACATCCTACTTTGACAATATGACAACAACTGAAGAAGATATTGACATGTCTTGTATGAATAGGTCAAATTGAGATTTGTCAACTTTGTCCAAAAGATTTGTGCGTGTGCTGCCTTCTTACCTTTGGGTATTCAGCTGTGGGTAAATGATTGTTATTGCCATGTTATATAATGATGCCTATGTAAAACGCCACAGACTGTGGTCAGGCTGTACTGTTACACGTCACTCCTCTTTTGCCTGCAGAACTGTGCCACGCTATCTAAAATCACATGCTGTGGCAACATTATACTGCCATTGTTTCGTTTCGCGTAAATTAACAAAGGGTAAAGAAGGGTCATTGTTGCTGTAGTTTTGTGCCATCTCTGTGTAAAAAGTGCTTAACATTACTAAAAATGTGGCCTGGTAAGCAGTAGAAATTGACATATAGATGGCACTAATAATCTTCTGAATTGCTCCAATAAACAGTGCTAATGTGTACTGCTTAATTTTGTGAAATAAATAATCCCTTGAAGCAGCATTCGGTGTGCAGATTTCTTGAAATACTCTCTGCTCTATCCAGCGCCTGCTGAAGTCTGGGACGCACAACGGTAAACAACAGCCATACACAAACGGATAAATCTTGACAGCAAGATCAGCTTCACTCACCTGCCACTCGTGCTGCTGCTGGTACTGCTGACCGAGTCTGAACTGGAGGAGCGGCTGTGAGAGCCTGACCCACTGTGGGAGCGTGGAGGGCGCGTGGCCTGACTCGCCAGTCTCTGAGGAGAAGGATTCCGTGAATGTGTTGAGTGTGGAGACCGGCTACGGCTGTGGCGGTATGAGCGCTCCCCGCGCCGACCCCTGTCCTCCCGGTAAAGGTCCCTGTGAACCACACTAGCCAATGTAAAGGGTTCCCTGGTACGAGACTCATAGCGAGGCTCTGGTGTCTCAAAGCGACAAGGGCTCCTGCTGTGGGAGCGGTAAAAGCCGACCGTGCTGGATGCAGATCCTCCGCTTCCTCCCGTCGTGGCCCCTGTTGATCCACCTGTCCCTGTGTTGCCAGCAACAGCACTAACGATAGTTCCAACGACTCCTGACGACACTGTTGTGCCACTTCCACTGGAGGTACCAGACCCGCTCCCAGCTGTGCTTAGAGTCCTCTCTCTTGCATCACGATAATAGTCTGTTTCATAGTGCCGCTGGCGTTCAAAACTGCTACCAGGACGCTCATGATGTCCGTAGGCACTGTGATCATATGCCCGATCCCGACTTTCAGTCGTCCTAACAAACAAGAAAGGAGAGAACATCATCACATTACAGATACATTTAAGATATTTAAGAAAGCTGTTAGCATCACACAATGGACAAACAAAATTATCAGGTGTCTCTGGTGGGTTTTCCTTAATTAGACACATGGGAAGATGGGGCAGTAAAGTGTTTCAAGAAGGGTAGTTTTCAAACATCTGAAAAGAGAATTATCTTCCAGCCTACAGACTGAAGTACAGGGGGATTTAAATAATTAACTGGTAGAGACAACTGAGCATCTGGTCTTACACGTTTTCTTAGCCTAACCGTTTATGACTTGGAGATTAAATGAATCGCATTCTTCTGCCATCATATCAACCTCCTCTTTCCACAACAAAAAGGCGATTAGGTAACTTAGCTAACTTTTTTACTTATCTTTGGATGCAGGTGTTTAATTTGTTCCCAGTTCAAGCATCATAGACATACACAAGTAGAGTATACCCTACTGTAAAATGGAACACACTATATCAACAGATATAATCAGGATAGGATCCTGAGGAGATTTTTAGCACAGGGCATGCATTTAGTGTTCAACAGAACAGAAATCTGCAGCTTATTTCAGAGTTTAATTGCAGGATATAACAGATTTGTACAAGGATTTACATGAGAGATTCATGCCTTTATGGATTTTTAAGTCTCTCGTCTTGTACTATCTAGCGACTGTAACAAAGGCCACTTTTTAAGGCGTCTGATCATTCATCTGAGAGGCTTTGTTGAATGTCTTTGGAGGTGACTTGCGACAAGCCTTTTGTTTATAATGTTACACAATCTGACACCACTTGTTCTTCTGAAAGCTCTTCAAAGCATCTTTTAAAAAAGATGCACAGAAGAAGCGGTGCTAACAAGGACATTCTGTTCAGACCTGAGCATCCTCTTACTGAATAAAGCAATCAGAATTTAATTTGGTAATACGACTGCTGTGTCATTACAGCAGTCATATTACCCAACTCCCCGTAATGAGCGGGACAGGACAGCAATTACCACTGTTTGAATTCAGATCAAATTATAATCAGCAAATTAACCATCATGTTCCAACACAGGGTGGAATATGGTTTAATATAACTACAGTTACAAACCCTCATTGAACTGGTTCTTTAAATAAGAGACTACATTTTATTCTTATTCCATTTAAAAAAAGGGGGAAAATAACATTGAGATATACAAAGAAGAAATTTAATGGCAAAGTGTCATGGTAAAATTAATATATCTTAAAATTTACTGCAAAAAAAATATAGCAGCTTTATACCTGTGTGATACTGTAAAACATCTGTATTGTATATATGTACATATGTAATTTGAAAAAGATACTTCCGATTACTCTTACCAGTATCTAAGACTAAATTAATCAATTACTTAAATATTAATGTTCTTATCTAACCATAGAAATCAAAGCTTTAAAGATGGAAATCTCAAAGGAAATTATGGATTCACACCAATATTTAATGTTGTTGATGTCCATATAACCAAATTACAACATCCTTTGGTTTGAGCATGGGCAGTGCCTCAAGTTCCTGGTTCCTGGGACCTTTTTGGAAGCCTTTTAGATCCTCACTATTTCTTTTTCCCATCCCCAACATTTGGTTCCCACTTTCAACTATCCAATAAAAGGCAAGGATGACTGAAAAAACTACTGTAAGAAATTCAGTGTTGCATAACTAAAGCTGTGGTGATGGGTTGTTTAATTGACAAGTTGATCAAAAGAAAATTAACCGACTAGGATTTGCTGCTTTTCTTTGTTATGTATGATAGTAAATTAAGAATCTTTGGGTTTTGGACTGTTGGTTGGACAAAAGAAGCCATTTGAAGACATCACTGTGGGCTGTAGGGAATTATGATGATGATTTTATATGATTTTGAAATTTCAGAAACTAAACGGTTGATCATGAAAATTATCAGCAACTTAATCGAAAATATTAAGTTTCAACCAAACAATGATGATGCTCTGCTTACTCTCAAGCTGTAATTAAGTTAACAATATCGAGTGGAAGAAAATAGGTATGAAAATCACAGAAAAAAGTTCCCTGGATAATTAATAGAGACATCCAAATCTTTTAGATCTTTGATTGACTTGGACCATCAGAGACAGTTTGATTACATCTGTGTGAAAATGTGTCTATCTGATGCTGCTACGCTGTCCAAAGCAACAAAGAGCTGTAATGCAAATCAAAAAACACTGGCAACGTGGAGAAACTTCTGAAACTGTTCATGACATTAAAGAGGCGTTTGGTTAGTATTTTCTTAAGTGAAGGCACAAAGCTTTCTGAATCTCAAGCAAATGTTTGTAATTAGTTCCTTCATCAACACAACACACAGTTTACAGGCTTCCTTTTGGGATATTTTTAGTTTTATGATTTTTAAACTTTCTTGTACTTCACAACTTTGAAGGATGTGCAGTGGAGCGTTTCCAATAGAAACGATTTATCAGTTGTTTTGGATAATAGCTGGACACATTTTAATGTTTTCAGTAAAACATGTGAGGACTCAAATACTGTACGTGAGTTTCCGTGGCTAAACGTGGTTACAGAGTGAACTGCCTATGTCTCTGTCTCGGCTTCAGAAACCACATAAAACGGGTTACAAGAGCTGCTGGCAGAAGGCTGCTGCCATTTCTCTGAAGATATATGACACAAGCGTCTTCCTCTGCATCACTAATGCCCTGTGATGTCCTGAAAGGCATTTTGGTAAATGATCCATAAGATGAGTTTCTTAAAATGCCCAACCTGACCTTTACACCTGACAGAAATGTGTTACACATATTCCCATTAACATTTTACCGCTATACTTGAGAGGACTTTGATAGACTGCATTCATCCCCTAAACTTAACCCTTTGTTCCAAATAGAAAACATTTAAAAAACCTTTAATCCTTTCCCAAACCAAAATGTTCTTCATTGTATCTGCTTGAAAAGGATAGGTTTTATTTCTTTTTAACCAAGCAAAAAAATGTAAGTCAAAAACCAAATGTTAATTACTGATTAGGGTTTTCAGGGTTAGTCCCTGTGCAATTATCTGATAACACCTTATTTGGATACTCTGTCGGGCCAATGTGGAAATATTCCTCAGCGTAAACATCTGACATAAATCTAACCTACAGATACCAACATTGCTTGAGGCCATAAGTGGCTGTCATTAAGTCTTTCCATGAAAGGCTTTTGCACCACAGGTCATGAGAACAAAAGGCTGCAAGGTATGGTCTCCTGGATGTTGAGGATAAATTGGTTTAGGACACCGGCTCTATGTCTGTATTTCACTGCGCTATACGTAAAGTACAGCGGGTCAGGGGCAAATTTTGTTTCAGCTTATTTGATTTAATCATCTGTGTGCTGGATTCATGAATAACATCTATGGCACAACGATGTCTGCTGTGAAAGTGATGGATTACCTTGACCCCCAGATGCTCTCGAAAATGCTAATTTGGTGGCGCAGGCTCACTGCTCAATAGATAGCCTTCAATTTCACTTCAATTTCACTTTACACAAAACAGGCTCTACATTATTCATGGAGCTTAAAAATAATTCAGTTAGACTTTTTTTCTGGCTGAATTTCCATCAGTGTTTGATTATTAGTCTGCTCTGGTGCATGCTGAGCACATCAACTGTTTTGGGATTACGTGAACAGCATAATTATGAGGATGCATTCCAGCAGCATGCTAAAAAGGAGTCTTATGTGGTGGCTCAGTCGCGTGTGAGCGATACATGCATTTCAATTTAATTCAAAATCATTTCTAAAACTGTTTAGTAGTTTATTGTTAGATTTCCCTGAGCCATGCATCCTGGCTGTAAGCTGTGCAGCTGTAGAGCATCTTGTTGTCCTTGACGGCTAAAGCAAGAACCATGAAACAGAAATCTATTACTTCATATCATGATAATGATTAGAGCTGCAGGATATGTATGAATGGGGGGAAATCATATCATGATCATTTTGGGAGGGAAAAAATTACAATTGCGATTTTATTAGTCACAATTTTGATTTTCACTGAAAAGAAACAGTATTGCTGGGGTCTGACTCTGTACCAAACAAACATGTTTTATTACATCTGTGGAATAAGATTTGTCGACCAGGGCTTCTCTCTAGCACTAAAGTACATGATAATGTTGTTTTGTCACACATTTTAGCTTTAACCTAAAATTGCATCTTCTGCAATTTTGATATTGCACTTGATCATATAGTGATTTTGCAAATATTGTGATTAATTGTTCAGCCGTAATATTGATATAGACTGAGACACAACAACTTCTGGAAACTCAATCAAAAACCTTTTTAAAAAAAATAAATCAAAAAAATAACCTCATTGGAATCCATTTTTGGTTAAACCAGTGAATTAAATACCTGACAAATCAAGGTTACCCATCAACTGATGCAACAATCTTGTAATCCCAGTAATGCCATGACCCTGTCCTGTTCACTGATTTGCAAAAGTGCCTGCAACACTCAAGTAGAACCCAAATTTCCAGCCATTGATACTAGAGCATAAATGCCAGACAAAAGTCTGGCTACCATCTCATGGCAATAATCATTTTACTGACCAACCCTAAATGGACACATGAAAAATTAGAGGCTGATCCATATATCTGAGATTTGTTTGTAAAGGCACATTTGTGATCCAATACTAAAACTTCCTTACAAAACGTAATGGAGCTTGCTGCATATAAAAAACGGTGCTTGGAGTAATTTCTTATTATTTAATTGCCAATAATGTTTTACTCCTAAATGATGCCCCAAAAGGAGTATTGGTGGGGCTAGACTTCTAATCCACTTTGGATGTACAGAATGTAATCTCTGTACCTGAATTATTCCCATCTATGACTACAGTCAACTCTCTAATAAAAGTTAATGTTCAAAAATAATCTTGAATAATTATATTTCTCAGAGGTTAAAAATTAAAAATCTGATTTTGAGTCTGCAATCTGTGTCACGTTATATGGCATTCAAATTTTGCTCTTGTCCTATAAAAAGGAAGCTGAGGACATGTAAAAAAAAAACAAAAAAAAACTGCAAGACTGCAAGGCTGTAATTATCGGCTATTTACATTACTGATGAGTATGCAGATTATTTTTTGTAATGAATCGATCCATCATTTAAGTCTATAAAATGCTTTAGTCGACATTTTTCCTCGGGAGCCGAAGGTGACATTTCCAAAATGTTGTTTTGTCCAACCAACAGTCATTTAAAAAGTACATGCAAATGACCTGCATTCTTGTTCAATTAAAGACTTATATTAGTGACTGTTACTTATTAGCTGTTGATAAATCGACTACTAATTTTAACATAAAGAAAAAAAAATCTTATTTCAATGTTCATCTATTAATCAAAATCATTTCATTTTGTCTGTCTAGTTTTTAAGACATGTGGAAATACTTCTCCTTATTCTTCACTCTTATTCCAGTTATTACTATTATTGCACATATTATTTATTATAATTATCATCATCATTATTATGTGACAAATCTTTGAATTGTATTGATTCCACAGCTCAATCATTGTGTTATATTAAGGCAGTGTTGTTTTTGTTTTTTACTCGGATCATTCGTCATGAATAAACAGCTGCAACATGGCTCAATTCATCATAAAGAGAACGGGGGAAAGGAGCTGAAGGTGGGATCAGGTGGGAGAAGAGAAAGGAAAACAATACAAGGTAAAGATTTCTGCATAGACACACAGGCAGTGATAACAGTCTATGTACCAGCTAATTCGGTTAGTGGGGAAAATGGAGAGAGACAGGGGTTCAAACTAGGGGGTTAGAGAGGACAGCTAAAATACACAGGGCAGGACATACCAACCTTTTGAGAGAGTGGTAACTTGACCTATAATTCCAAATACAATCTAGGGAGACAGAACTTTGTGAGCAGAAAAATGTGGGCAAAAATGTTGAGTGGAGAGGGCAAAAAAACTGAAGCAAAATTGTTCAAGTTAGAAAATGTAATCCTTGTCTTCAGGGCAGGGGACCTTGTGTACTTTGATGAGCTGGAGTGTCCGTTTGGATTAAAATGCTGCAATCAAACACGACCTTGTACGAATCCATGTTGGGATGTTTTGTATGCTGGAAAATGTCCATTTGAGTCGATATATCCATCCATACAAAAAAACAAAAGTTGCACTTGAGTACAGCAAAATAAAAATAAAAAACACATGATATCCAGGAGTCCATCTTCAGGAAGTAGTGCACCATTGATTCCCCAGAAGCGATGAAGGAAATCAGGGGGAATAAAAAAACCTCTTGCATCTTCATTTATGAAGTCCAGCACGTCCCTCTTTGGTCACACTCTGCTCAGCAGTAACGTAGTCAAATTCCTTTGGCAGAGGGAAATCTGGCCATGACAGATTAAGAATAAAGAACATGTCTCTTAATGGTAATCCAGATGCTTGCTCATAGCTTTCATTCCTGGGATGGAGTCCGGTTTTGAAGCTTGTGGATGCTCATGTCTGTTCTCTGCCTCCTTTACACGTAGAAGAGCCTGCATGCAGTCCAAACCAATGCTGAGTCAGTAAGAAATGCAGTTAATGGGTGCAACTTCGTTCTCCTCATCTGTATGTTTGTATCCAAGGTTTAGTTATAGTTCCACATTCAAGAAAGGTGCAGGTAATCCACAGACATGAGGTAGGTTATCTCCAGCAGCAACTTTCCAGTCTCAATCTCCAGCATTCTTCTTTGAATTGTACGATCCAAACATAGTCCGTTTTTGGTCCTCAATAAATCTGCGAGTCTCAGTTGCTGAGAAGTAAAAAAATAATCTCCACAAAAATAAGGCAGGAAAAATAGAGTCATTTGCTCACTTCTGTTTGTTGTCTCTACTGAGATGGATCACCAGTAGAGGTCTCCCAGCACTCAAACTGTAATGCCCTGATTTTAGATATAATCCCAAATTAAACAAAAAAAAAACAAAAAAACAAAAGAACCAAGAAAGGAACCCATACCTTTAGCATGATAGCATATCCTTAAAGTGTGTGGCCAGTGTTAATCCAACAGAGGGGAATAAATATCCTGTGATGGTTATCCTTGTGACTCCGGCCTCGCGAGCGAAGCGAACACCTCGTGAGGTGTGCACGATAATTGAAAACCAAATTAGACTAATCCAAACAATGGTGCCTTATACATATAATGGATGTTTTGTAACATGAGGAAAAAAGGGTGACATTAATCCACCGCGCAGGGCACGTAACTCCAGATTAGGGGAATCCCAGGGATGGCCGCTGGACCACTCTCTCTTTTTCTCTCTCTCCCTCTCTCTCTCTCTCTCTCTCTCTCCAGCAATCTCCAATAATCCTGGGAAATTTTACGATATCCAATCGTTGCCCCGCATTTTCCGCAAATGATATATCCACCTCACAGGAGATGTTTAAGATCACAGAAACAGCTATTTTAAACTATTGACTATTCATTTAATAATAGATTCACGTGTGAACAAACTTGCTCTCACTTATGGAATATCTCTACCTGCAATCATGAATCCAGGAGCGCTGGGCACACTCCAAGGACTTAAGAGGGGATCCCTATAAGACTGAATTCTCGAGCATAAACTTTTTTTCTCCTCTACCCCTTAAACAAGTAAATGAATAGATGGTGGGAATATGCTTGGAGGTAAGGCGTTTACCAGAAACCACTGTTCCCCCTGCCTTCAGAGAAACTTTGTCCACTTACCCGTCTAGTCTGCGTTCATAGCGTCCATCTCTGCTGTGGAGCGACGTGGGGGGCCCATACACGGCCCCCCCTGCCGCCCTTGTGAACCCTGATACATCCCGGCCACGAGAGCCTAAGGACAGACTATCGTCCAGCCCCCTCGCGGCACTAGGTATCGTGCCTGGTTCATTGTAATCAGTGCGCAGGTCTCTGTCCCCCATCTTGTTGATAGCATTATGAGCCTTCTGAGCACTTTTAATGTCCACAAAATCCACAAAGGCTGCGACTCCACCTTCTGAACCCCGCTTAGGCAGGACCTTGACACTCTCCACACGTCCATATCTGAGGAGAAAACGGGGAGAAGACATGGTGATCACTTTATGTTGCATCAGTGTTTCTGATTATCAAAACAGGGTTGTTCTGTTTGGATTATTTGTGACAATAAAGCACCTTTTATTTAAATGTATAGTGCTGGATTCAATTATGGCAACGTGTGTGCGTGCACGCATGTGTGCGTGTGTGTGTGTCTCTAAGGAGGGGCGGGAACTAAGGTGGCTTTGCTCCTTTTTTTTTTTTCCTTCTCCCTGCTCTGATGTACTTTCTTACAAGGCAACAGTAACCCAGCAACTGGACTTAAAACCATGGCACATTGCATGTTAATAAATGCATTGCATATATTTTCTGACATTAGCATGTTTTCTGGGGTGGGGGGGTGTCCGTATGCTTATAGCTGCTGGAAGGCATACAGATGAAGCCTGGGCTGCATATAAAAGAGACGTGACATTTCCTGATTGGCTGTGTGTGTGTGTGTGTGTGTGTGTGGGTTTAGAAGAAAAACAATCAATAATGTCTATGTGGCTCCTTCTGTTTCACGAGAAGCAAAGGGTTTTTGGCACAATGTTGCATACATTACATCATTCCCACTTTCCCCCCCAAATCAAGATATAATTAAGTGTTTTTCAATGGCATCCTTTTTGATTTTCTTAATAAACCTGTAAACACCTCGTTAAGTGATGGTTGAATTGAATGATGGGAGGTCCATCACCCTAAATTTCCAAACCTAGTCCGGGATTACAAAGCCTGCCATCATCCTTACGCGTTACCCCCCTTTCTTCCTCTTCCTCCTCCACCTCCAAGAATTTTTCGGGAGTGTATTTGACTGTCCGACGGAGACAGTGGGGTGCCCATAAATTCATTGGCATGCCAGTTCCCAACATTGAACAGCCTCCGACGCCATTTTAGAAAAGCTGTTCACACTGCTTACTCATTCTGCCGTCCCCCATCTTCAATGACTTCTATAACACATTGGGTCTGTCATGCACCTGCATGCTCCCGACTACCTCTGGGTTTAACGCTGGAGCTGAGGCAGCGTGCTAAAAAGGACCCGCCGACACACTTTCACTCCGCCTCCGCTATTGCAACAACATGCAGCCGGATCACCATCCCCACCCCCAGAAAAAAAAGAAACACATAATGTTACGCACATCGGGTTAATGTAAATAAAAACGGCACATAGGTAGTCCGTTATCGTGCTTTCTGCAGCGAGGCTGCATGAGTCAGACACGAACCATGTCTATGGCTCACCTGCATCCGTCTGTTGTATACAAAAAAAAGACGAGAATGCGAAGGAACGACATTAATACCCTGAGTTTTATATATTTTTTCGCACAGTCGTATGTTGGGGGGGTGGAGGAGGAAGGGGGGGGCACGCCGGGACAAACGCGCCTTTCGGTGGCGACGTTGGTGAACAGACATGAATGATTTAGGGCTGGTAATTTAGCAGCTTTCGGCCGATATGGCGACGCCTACACAGTGAAGAAGGAGACGTCGCTCATATAGGTAGACTGATGTTTTTTTCGGCAGTCTGCTCTTCCAGCACATATGGACGGAGAGGCGGGCTGCTATTTCCTTGACAGCCGAGAAGAGAAGAGAGAGGCGAGAGCGCGCAGGCAGCCGTGGAAGCCACACACACAAAATCATATTTACATTTTTTTTTTCTATTCTCCCTCCAAGGAAGACAACAAAGAACACGATAAATTAGAGGATGCATATGGGATTAATGCGTAAAGGATATGTCTGCTCCATAAACCCAAACACACACACGCACAGAAAAAAAAAATGCACAAGCGGAGCTCAGTTTGAATATCGTAATTAAAATATCGATATGCTGTCTGATTCCCCTTAAATCAGATCCCGCTGCAGGCTGTGCGAGTCAGCAGCTGGAGGAGGAGGAGGGGGGGGGAGACACCGCGGTGATAATGTGGCAAAGATGATCGTTTCTGCGCTCAAAGTAAGCACAAGTAGCCTCCTGCAACGGTGCGACGCTGCACATCAGCGTTAACGCGGAGCAGCCTGTTCAATCACGGCCAGTCTGAAACAATTGCAGCTCGGACGGCGGCGTGATGTCGCGTCAGCTCGGAGGATTCACCGACTTGTGGTGAATTCAGGACAAACAAATATATATATATAAAAAAACGATTAAAACAATCCGGTTTTTGCAGCTGCCGCCGTGCACTCTGCTAGATATGCATATTGTATGCTAATTGAGCACACTTTGTGCACGGGTCTGGCTGGAGGCTGTGACCTGACAAACTCACGGGAGAGTCAAGTGAAACACCGGGTCCATGGTCCGCTCAGGCTGCAGACTTCATAGTCTGCCAGAGATGCAGACCGTGAAACGCACACAGCTTGTACAAAAGCTAGCAGCTCGCCAGGTAGGCTGAAGTTTGTTTACACTGGCGGTGTGCTGTTAGCGGCTACGTTACACAGACACTGTGTTTTTCTTCAACGGTCGCCAGGTGGGGAAACGGTTGGCTTCCTAAAAAGTCAAACGGTTACCCGGCGCGAATGCGAAGCCACACGACATGAAAGGGCGAGTAAAGTTATCACCTACAGCCTACAAGTTGGTGTCAAAATGGCAAAACCATATGTCCGCTAGCTGGGTGGCTGACGCGTGCTAGCCGTTTTTTTTCCCCCCTTTCTTATCTCGGTGTTGTCGCGTACGGAGAGCTGACAGCACAGTTGCCAAATGGGACTTCGCTACGGGGGGAACCTCCTGCTTCATCCCGACTTCACTAAAATGTGACACAACACAGGGAGAGATGCTGGCCGTGCACTCGTCCTCACACTGGGCACAAAACACACTCACACACGTCGCTCACTAGTGTCTCTACTCACCGCTTGAAGTGCTCAATGATTTTCTCCTCTCGTACATTTTCGGGTAAATTTCCCACCCATAAATGTCTGGTTTCCCGGACCATACTGTGTGCTCCTGCTCCCCTATCATACAGATGAGTTTTCTATGTCAGTCTCTTCCCGTGCAAAATAGAAAAGGTTTGCAAAATAAACGCCGGACGAGGGGGGAAAAATACTCGGCGCAAATCATTGACTGGTCGTTGTGACCCAATGTAAACCATTAGGTTGGATCCCCGCACGCTGTTTGATACTCTTCACTGTTAAAGCGCGATCTTGCACCTCATGAACGCGCTCCGGACTGTTCCCGTGACTAGGCGCGTCCCTGACACCATGCGACCTTTGGGTGTCGAAAGAAAGCATGTAGCTTCCTAAAAAGATGCAGCAACTTCGCTTGTAATGAGAGGCACACCGCGCAGGCGTGGCTTTGTGTGTGAACTTCTTTTTTTCTCCCCGATGAGATAGTCCTCCGCTGCTGCGCATGCGTGAGAAAACCCCTGGTTGAATGAAGGTGCTTTGACATCTGAGAGGCTTTGACTCACAGGAGGCTCCCATCGCAGTTGGGCATGGCAAGGTGAGACACTTTGCATGCAGTCAAATGAACAGAGCTCACGTAGAATCATTTTAGATCTAGATTTCTAGAGCTACTTCTTTTTTTTCTTCTATGAACTGAAACAAAAAACATGATTAAGTGAGCCGTCAGACCACATTTTAAAACAGTAGCAAGCTCATTGTTTGTGGAGGTGCGTCAACCATTTATCACTCTGACTAAATACTAATAATTATAGAGTAATCGGGAAGGGCTCCTTTTGTGCTCAGCTCCAGCCTCCCCTGGAGCTACACAGAATGATCGGTTTGAAAAATGGCTGGATGGACTGATCACTGATAACCTTTAAGTCACCACTAATTGCTTTATTTGTCTCCAGACTATAGGTTTACATCAGTAAAAAATCTGACATGGAAGGATTCAGTTATAAGCTACTCATAGCTCATAGTAATGTGAAAGGAGACCTGTTGTGCTTTTACATTTTTTCCCATTCCTTCAGTGTTACATAGGTTCTTGTGTATGTAAATCTTGCAAGATAAAAAGGTCAAAGTCTGCACCAACATAAGCTCCTCTCTCCCACAGAAAACACTGCCCCTCAAATGCTTCGTCAGTAGTCTCACCTTGAACTCTGTTACTTTGTGACATCATGCTACGTCAGAGAGTCGCATATTTGCATAATTTATATCCAGTGGTTAGTTTGGCACGTAAGAAATGATTTAGTACAGCTGCTCTATTGTTGTTAGCTGTGCTGGCTCAGGCACGTGTGAGCTGACCAATCAGAACAGACTGTGTGGAGGGAGGGTGGGAGGCTTAAAGAGACGGGCGCTAAAACAGAGCATTTCAGACAGAGGGGGATTTAACTGCTTCAGCACTGGACAGTATGAGAAAAAAAAGTGTTTCTTGAGCATTAAAGCATTTAAACCTATTCTAGTAGTGACACAAAATGAAACTCTGAACCTTAAATTGAGCATAATACATCTATTTTATGTTAAGATCACTTGAGGCTATGTTGAGCTTCAGTAAAATAATAGGCTGAGGCATCAGTTCAAATTGTATAAACTCCAGTAAAGTTCAGTTACGATTTGGTGATTCTGTAAGAAATATCAGTCGTGAATCTCTATTACATTATTCATTATTAACTGTATTTTTTGGCCTATAGCATTAACAGGAAATTATATATAAATTTAAAACAAAATAAAATGCACTGATGACTTACTGTGACACATTTCTCCCCTCTAGTTTGTCTCTGAGCCGTATAATTATATTCCACTTCTGTAAACGGAAAGAGTTAGCTAACTAGCGCATTATATTAAGCCTAGTTTTGGGGAACTGGAGAAAATCATATAGTTAGTGACTTATCACCAAAGCTTATTCATCCATTAATCACAGAACTGCTGCCCTGAACGCAGCAGTTATAAAGAGGGACATCCAAACCTTTTTATGGTGGAGGACAAAAACTTAAACTTGACTTGTCGGTCATGGTCCTAAACCGAATCCCTTATGTTCCTTACTTGACTGATTTGTCACTGTTCCTGCTGTGCTTGTATACGAAAAATAAAAAGTAGGTAGGTTACCTAGTAAAGAACGTTTTTTACAAAGGAAAAATGCAAACAGCAGTATATATTTAATATATTCTTTTCAATTTCTAGTTTTGTTTTTGCTAGAAACATCTTCCAATACGGCCAAATATAACCTTATAGCGGGCCCCATTTTGGGCAGGTGGTGTAAAAGAAGAAGTGGGTTTACTTTCTTTCAGTCCAACTAAAACTAACATGTCAGAGAGCCAATTCGAAAGGATATTCTCAAAAAGTAAGAAGGTCTGGCAGCTGTGGGATTGAAAAAGTATTCAAACCAAATCACATTGACATGTTAATAAATTGAGTTGATATTTTCATGAAGAGAAGCTGCATTAGTCTTTAGCAATGCATTGTAGCTGCTGATTAAAAAAAACACCTCTTAAATGAAACGATCACATTTAAGAAGATATTGCTGATTGTCAAGATAAGACACTAAACGATAAACAAAATCATGATTAAGAAGAAGAGCAAAGCCACAGTCATGGGATTGCAGAAGTCATTCACAAAACACCTCATCATACTGAGGTTTGATTCTGCCTTTTGCTTGTAAAAGTCTGTGAAAACGAAACTTCTACAAGTGGGAAACAAAATGCTGTGGAAGCTCAATTTGACCTGGTCCGATCTCTGCTTTGAGCTAATAAGTAACATGAGTGATTGGGCCTACATCCAAAGGTTCCAAAGACCAATAGTGATAAGCACTGATGAGGGGTAAATAATGGCCGCACCATTTTGATGTCTTTTTTTCCATGACAACCCCTGTTGGTCGCCTGCGATTTTTATAATAACTACTCAATGTGTAGCCGAGATTACCTTTAAATTATTACCTCAGCCTAATCAAGGTGTCCACATGTGTAAATAAAATGGTGGGTGAACTGAGACTCCGGTCACTTTCACCCTCAGTACATTGTGTCCATACTGTAACTGAGTGGCCAATGGAAAACCATTATTTGATTAAAGTTTGGAATAGTAAAGCTCTGTTACTACACCACAGCGTTATTCTGCTTTTGTTGCTATATTAAGCACGCACACTGAAGGCAGCAGTGCGCCTGCGTTGAAATGCGGTAACAGGG
Source organism: Diplodus sargus (assembly GCA_903131615.1). Classification (NCBI taxonomy): domain Eukaryota; kingdom Metazoa; phylum Chordata; class Actinopteri; order Spariformes; family Sparidae; genus Diplodus; species Diplodus sargus. Next base: position 2,209,154 of record CAEMYA010000117.1, read on the forward strand.
GACTGGCCCAAAAAAAAAGAGAAAAAAGCCTTCTGCGCATGCGTGCAGCGTGCCTATCAGATGAGAACAGAAAAGTGTGGAAGTGTCCAGAGGAGGTGTCAACAACTGCTCAGTCATTTCAATGGGCATTTTCACCATATTCGGGTGCTCATGGAGAACGTCCTCCCTGTGTCTACAACTGAATTCGTCCTGATGTGGAACTATATTCAGTTAAAAATCTAATAAACCCATGGGAGTACAATTTCCTATTTTGGTGGATCGACTATAGACACCAAAACTAAATTTCCTCGTCAGTGATTCTCAGACCTGGATTATCTCGGGAGCTGGACCGCCAGGCTAATGTGCCCACTGTAGTTTCACACGCCTTTTTTTTTTGACATGGAATGACGGGACAGATAATCCAAAAACCTTTCTCATGGAATATGTTTCTGTCAGCCCACAACTCTCAATAAAGACACATCTCATGGGCACAATACCGGCGTCAAAATGTGGATTTAATGTGTGTGTGCGTGCGTGTGTGTCTGTCAGGGAACATCTAAATTGTCACAAGAAGCCAGGCTTTGACGTTATTGAGGAAAAACACAGCAAAGACTCGTGTAGATGTGCTTACTGTGCTGCAAATCTGTCATAAGCGTGTCGTGTGTTAAAGAGAAGTCGGTGTCAGTGCAAGAAAAATGTTTTCTTGTGGGAGACGGAGTTTCAGAAAAAAAATCGGCTTTGTTTTCAAGAATTTTAAGCGGAACCGAAGTGAGAGTGAAGCCGAGTAACACTGCCTTTCCTTTGTCTAACGCCATTTTGTGTGACTTTTCAGCACGAACGCTGTCGTCAGCCATTTTGCCTTTTTCTTTTCCAACCAGACAACCTCAGGAGAGAGACGACAAAGGCGAAAATCACATCCACAGAATCAGGACGTTGTTTGAATCGAGCGTAGCGACAAAAACGACGACAAAATTAATAAACGTCCCCAAGTGCCTACCCTGTGTGGGCTGGTGTTAATGTCTGCGTTTGTTATTGACGTCTGCAGCTGTCAGTCTCTGCACAGCAGGCGGAAGAGCCGAGCTGTGACACTCTTTATAACCCTGTCGTTTGTCTCAATTTAATCCGTGTCTGTGTACTCGTGCGAATTACATATTTGTTTCATGGTAACCCGTCGATTTGAGCTGTGTGTGATAGTCTAGAGATGGTTACATTAAGTCATAGTGTGCATTATTATGTTTTTTTTTTCAGCGAATAGCTAAGTGTCTATTGTTGATTAAAGAAAACATCAATTGTTAAAAAATTGAAGAAAATACAATACGTCCGAGCTGGATCATAAGAAACAGATGATCTCTAGACGTGATTGCAGCAGCATAACGTACACATTATAAATCTAATTTATTTTGACCCCCATCTATCAGCAGGCCGTGGACGGGGTTACAAAGCCCCCTCGGCTCTGGGGCCCCACAAAGAAAAATCTGGAACAATGGCTCTCTCCAGGAGTATCTGGCATGCCAAAACCTCTCCAAGATTACAGTGTTA
>CAEMYA010000117.1:2210866-2235291 GCA_903131615.1 Diplodus sargus
TTCTCTTGTGCCTGTGGTCTCCGTCTACGGTCCCTTTGTACGTAGTCCGTATAATCCTCTTCACCCTGCGTATGCATAGCAAATATGACAGATGAGATGCAGAACATAGAATATGAATAGTCAGATCAACCAATATCATTAACATGATTCACCAAAATACTACATTATACTAATATAAATGATAAATTATATATGTAAATTAAATTGATGCGGAATTATAATGTAACCTTAAAAAAATGTCCTTTAGATTACTTTAAAAAAAAAAAAGATTAATTTGCAGAAATGATTCAAAATTTTTTTGCCAATTCACGTAAACATTTTCTACAAGCACTGCATCAACAGTGCTTTTATTCAAAACTCTGAACTATTTCATCAGGCGGTGAAATACACTGTAGGCTCGGTCTTCTGAATCGGAGAATACTTTGACCTGAATCTGTCGTGGGGATCTTAAACCTTCTCCACCTGGGATACAAGTTTGAGAAGTTCGGTCTCATCCTGGGACCCACTCTAATGAACACATTGATATTCTGCCCCAGTTCTGGGGTCCCGATGGACAGAAAGTGCTTTCGGCCCTGCGCGCTGCTTCCGGGGAGACTCACTGACCTGTGAGGCTGCTGCATCCAGCAGATCCATAGTGGGGATTAGACAGCTGGCCTCACCCAGGAAACACATTAGGATGTGGAGCACGTCGGCCCAGCGTCCAACAGTCAGCATCAGGACCATCAAACCGCCGAGACGCACCGCCACTGTGTTCAGGACAGTCTGGCTGCCTGGCAGACGGTGCTGCTCCTCTGCAGAGTCAAGACGTAGCATTAAAAGGCAAATATTTGGTCAAAATGTATAAAATTCAGGAGAGGTCTATAGAGGAATGATGATGGATGAATTAGTGGTCAGACAAGACAGGAGGGAGGCATCAGACTAATTTTCTTCTGCCCTGAGAAGGGTTGATATCCCAGACTAATCAGTGTCTTATTAGCTTTGCCCCCTAATTTCTGAATGGACTTAACATGTTTCTCACCCTGCATGTATACAACCAACAGCGTGTAGCAGATAGTCAGTGGCGTCCAGAACCTGAGGGCCTCTGTCGCAGAGAGGAAGTGTTTATTGATGATTGATATTGCGGCCACCACAGCCACAGAGAAAGTAATGATCATCAGCCTGCACAGCATTGGCAGCAGGCAGCGGCCCGATGTGAGGAGGCCGATGCAAATGCCGCAGTAGCGCTGCGAGCTGTGGAGTCTGTACAGAGCCATGACATGGTGCAGCAGGAGTGTGGCCTGCCGAGCCAGGAACCAGCTGAGGGCTGCTGCCAGGAGCGAGCATAGCCAGCGCTGGGACGCCCCCTCGTGGAGAAAGTGCAAACCACAGCTCAGGGCACAGCCGAGAGTGAACTGGCTTTGAACTAACAGCTGCTGCAGAAATTTCTTGGACTCCTGGGAAATAAAGGAGCGTATGAATAGGAGTGATGGATGAATCAAAACAGATGATTGGCTGTGTGTTATAATAGATATCATGAGTCAACGTGACATGATGGATTACAGGAGTTAGAGGTGCAGCATGGAAGACTCGAGCATCTGTCGAATTCACACTCAGAACAAATAGGGGGCAACATGTCATCAGAGTAACCGCTAACTGCTGCCTACTGTAGCTGCATTTAGCCAGTTAGCTCAGTTAGCCATGCAGCTAGCTGTCCGGATTAGGAGCTCAGGGACCAGGAAAGTGTTTTTACAGCTAGCAAAGGAGCTGTGGACTGGGACAGGCTGGGCCTGGCTGGATATCTTTGTTATTTTTCTAAATGTTTTTTAACAATTCCTTTTTTTCTTTTTCTCTCTCTTTTTACGTATCGCACCTTTAACTCAGCTGTAAGTTCGCTGTAGAAGCAACAAGCAAATCAGGAGATACACAGGCATATTTCTAACATGTTTGGTGTCTTACTGGTCCAGCTGTGACCCATCCAGAGAGAGCCCGAAGACAAAACTCCAGCACCACTAGGGAGGCGACACGGGAGCCCACTACAGCCAGAATCCCAGTCACAAAGAAAAACTGGAGCGTCTCAGGAAGTCCAGCTTTAGTTTTCCTTTGTCTTCCGGGTGTCCTCTGATCTGATGTGTCTTTATCTTTTTGATCACTGTTACAAGAAGAAGAGAAGGAATCTAGTAAGAAATACTAGTACATTTAATAAGTGTCTAAAATATTTAGACGAGGATGGTGGAAATCTTGCCAACTGGTCAGGTTGTGCAACGTAATGCCAAATGCATATTTATGCACAGAGCTGCTCATAGACCATTCCCTCACCTCTCCTCCTCTAGAAATAAGTGCACCCTCAGCAGGGAGCATAGCACGGAGATCGCACAAGCTCCTACCAGTCCTGCGGGGTCACATAACACTGAATTTGCAACCAATAACATACTCCTGCCACCCTCTATAAACACTTAACAGCCTGTAGCAATATGGACGCCAGAGAAAATAAATAGATCTCACCTTGAAGCAAACAGTCCAGTGGATTTGTCTCTAGAGTCAACCACCCTGGTAGGAAGGAAGTCGGAAGACGCGACGTGATAAACGAGAACATCTTGGCTCCTTTTACTAAAAGTAATAGATAATTTTACACTCTTTCTCTCACACAATCTCACACTCTGGAACCATGTTTTGTGGTTATTCCAGTGATTATCAGGCTGCAGTAACGTGAAGTATCTGCGTAGCTCTTCTGTTTATCTCAACGCCTCAGCACTGAGCTTTGCTCACGCACAAGCCTGTACCAAAGGTCGTCTGAGTGCCGGCGAAGCAGAGGCCCTCAGCACCATGACTCATAACCTGATAATAGAGGTTATTGCACTATGGGAAATACTTAAGACTCTTAAATTATGGCAGGCCCGATAGTTGTGCTCTGAAGTTAAAATATTCATCCGCTCTGAAAAGGAGTTCTTCTCCCACAGCTCTCTGAAAAATCATGTTTCGCCCAGAGCAATGTTACACGTCAAGTTTGTACAATTATTATGAATCATCAAAATACAAATTTCAGAAGGCCGTATAATCTAAAATATTAAAACAATAACAATAAATATTTGATTTGGATAGAGAAACTCAACACACACACACACACACACACACACACACACAAAAACAGAAGGCAAAGGGAGAAACCTTGAAACTGCAGAGAGACCGACACAAGACCCTCTCTCTCTCAGGGCAGACATGCAGCATGTGCCATATGTTGCATGTACAGAGGCAGTCCTGGTAGAGTTACGATCCTTCCTCTTCTGAGCTGACCTCCATGCCTCCATCTTAGTTTTGTGGAAATCCTTCGGGCCCTAAAAACCTTTAGCCATCTTTAAAGGTGCAATATGAAACACTTTCCACCTGTGAAATTCATACTCATGCTAATACAAATAAAACAGTGGGCAGCGTGTCACAAAGTAACCGCTAACTGCCACTAACTGTAGCTGCCATTAGCAAGTTAGCTCAGTTTGTTGTGCAGCTAGCAGTATGGACTGTGGAGGAGAGAGGTGGAGATTTTCAGGGAATTTAGTGCCAAAGATATCCTAACAACACAGCCAGTTTCGGGTGGGGATGAGTTGAAGCAGTTTGAATCAGGAGAGACTACTTAATGACATAAAGATAATGTTTATTTCAGCGGATGATATGTGATGAGACAGTTATTGACAAAAAGTCTGTGGCACTTAGTATCTACTGGGAGAAGATTGTTTTTTTAAAAACGACAGCAGCAACACGACAGGATTACAGTGTAAGTGTGTCACTGTGCTATTGGATAGATGTAACCAGCTGATATGTCAATTGACAACCCTAGATAATGACAGGTAATTCAATCATTAGTAAGTGGGTTAGGGTTATGCGTGGCAGAAATAAATGACAGGATGGTGTAAACTAAAGGCCTAAGCATGCGAAAAGAACAGTGTTCCTGACTGAACTGTCACTGGAGCGCCATTAAAAGAGAGAAACTTTAAGTCAGAAGGTGTATGGTTTTATTTTGCTATTTAATAATTTAAGTCGGTGGAGGAAAATCTTCCTTTCATGCTTAGAATAATTTTATTTTGTTAAACTAACAAATGTGCTGGGACCAGGATAGAAAAACACTGAATCTAAATATTTTCTGCCGATCGTTCACTTCTAAGAAAACCTGTAAAAGAATTCAGGCACTTCCACATCTCAATGTGCGAATGTGATGCAGATTAAGTGGGTATGGTGAGTGCATACTGAAGCCTCAAGGAACAGATGCCTTCTGGCTTTTCTGCTGAGAAGGAGGCATCTCTGACATTTTAAGGCCAGTGGGTACATTTACAGCAATAAAATGAGTGTGTAGCTGAGATTGTGCAATTGCTTTTTCTATCTCTCACAGACACACACAAGAGGGCGCTGCTGTTATTCCAGCAGGAGCAGAGGTGCAGCATGTTCAACTGCCTCACTGGACCCAAGGAACAAATCCCCATTAGCTGCGCTCTAGAACGCCGCTAGTCTTCCTGGGGTCCACATTTAAAACCAGTGACACTGAATTAAACCAAGTCACATTTATTTTCATGAAGGGGAGGAAGTATCGTGGAAATCTATAAGTATTTTTGGGTTGGAGTTCGCTGTCATGCAACTGGAGACTCAGGATCCACACAGAGCTTTAAATGCCCTTTATCACTCATATATGACTCATATAAAGAAGGTGAAAGAGGAGAGCTTAGGTACAACCAATCAACAGGCTGACCTCAGTGAACACATGAACTATGGTCAAGGTCTCGTACCAAGCAGGCGGCATAAAAGAGCTGGAGAGCTTTCTAAGAGGGCTGTTGACTGTTTCACACTCATACAGGTGAGCACAGCTTGACTTATCGGAATGAGAGGATATAAAGTGAATTCTACTCTAAAGCACTGTTTCGGAATCAGATTATCTTAATCGAGTTGATTTAGCTCCTAAACACTGTTAATACTGCCATATTATGTCAAAGACAGTTAGCAATACTTAAAGTGCATTTTTACATATTGTATGCAGGCAGTGATGTGATTAATAGTACATTTACTCAAGTATTTACAATTTTTAGGTACTTGTGCTTTAGTTTTTCTATTTTCTGTTAGTTTATACTTTCCACTCCACTGAATTTTATGACAACTATTGTACTTTTTACTCACTTTATTTATTTGGTAACTTTAGTTACTTCGCAGATTGCATACGGCATCACACTGCTGTGCCAAAGTTGCACAGTTTTAAAAGAAGTAATTTTATCAGAAAAAAAAACACTGATTTTCAATAATCAGAAATATACTGAATATCGGATACAATAAAGTATCTACATACATACATACATGTATAATTTACTTCTTCTTTTACTTTTGATAATCAAGTACATTTATTGCCAGAAAAAAAGGCAATTGGTATTAAAATCAATGTCATATCAGATATATCTGATGCACTGAAGTACTTTCTGTGTACTTTCTTTTATCCAAGTAATATTTTAACACGATATATTCTTTTATCCAAGTAACATTTTACTCATGTAGGTACCTTTCACTACACTGTATGTAGATGATTAAAGCACAAAAGAATTATCAAACAGCTTTAAGTCTCCTTTAACCTCTACACACAATCAGGTCCCAGTCAACTCTGCCTTGACTAGGACTTCTACTAGTCAAGATTCCTTTAAAGGCTTAACGGACATTTTGCCACACACAGACTCCTCTCCATCCTCAGTGTGTCTGAGTGAGTGACCATCGATTCTAGGCACCAGATAAACCTCTGATCCGAGAGAGAAATGACCACCAACATGGACTCCCACGGTACCGGCAGCGTGCAATACGATCGCTGGAACGAGGACAACATCAACACGAACGTAGAGGGATCACAGTCCACAATGACGAGGTGAGACGAACTGACGGCTGACGAAAAGATGCACGGATCAAATATTAAGTTTTCGTATAGTTAAAAAAAGGGGGTTGATGCTACTGTGGATATAGAGTTGTAGGGAGATGTGGACGAGGTCAAACCACACAGTGGGACGTGTCTGGATTACACTAACAATATGGGCTAAAATGGATCTTTCATTAAAAAGGTCAAATATGGTTTAGTCAGTGTTATACATGTCTGATAAGGCTGATGTTTAGACTTCCCCCTTTTGCACTTTGATCAACAAGGACACATGCTGTAACTGCATGCATGAATCTCTTATTTTTATGATAGATTTAAGCACTGGAAGGTTGTGTAATATCTCTGAAACAACAAATGTCGTACCATCTGCAAAAACGTAGCATTACATTTCCAAGTAACTTCAGTCCTTTAAGCTTTGTAAATCCTTTATAATCAAACCAACTTAGTAACTCAGGGAGTAAACCAAAGCTGCTTGACCTGACTCTGCCTCGCTCTCTGCTCCATTCACAGGATCTACAGCAGGCTGTGTGTCGGCAGCACTGGGATAGCAGTGAAGGCAGCAGGGGCTTTGGCTGCACTGGTGTCCATGTACATCATAGGATACTCAACAGGGTACTACATTAATAGGTGCTGATGACAGAGCCCTGCTGACAGAGAAAGGACATTTTGGAACGATTTAGATTCAAAACCTTTTAAGACAGGACTTACTAAAAACAGCGCGCTCACAGGGAAGACTGATTTAGGATTTTTGTCTCATCCATTGACATTCTGTCATCCTTGTCTTCACTTTTATACATCATATTGAAAGTCATAAATGTTTGTAAAGTATTATTTATTCTGAATAATATACAGACAGGTTTGTGGCCCAGTGGTCCTGAGTTCGGTTCCTGTCTGTGTGGAGTTTGCGAGTTCTCCCCGTGTTTCTGTGAGTTTCCTCTGAGTGCTACAGTTTCTCAACCATCAGAACGTGTTTATTAGGTTAATTCTGCCCACTGCTCAGGGATGGGTTAAATGCAGATAACGAGTTTCACTACATTGTACAATTGTATGTGATAAAGATTTCAGTTCTTCTTCTTGCCTTAATGAAAAATTGAGCCTTGCAACATGCATCAGCAAGGACTCGGCTGAATATTAAAGAGAAAAGTGTCAAATTGCATCTTGCAAGTGCAGTCATATTAACCGTACATTCTATACTGCATGTAAAGTCTGGTTTACATATACGTTATATGGTGACAGCAGCAACAAAAATACTTCATCAAGTCAATCACCACTGTAGAAAGCACTTTGTTGCATGGCTTCATAGTGAGTTGCATCACCAAGCTGCTGCCATTGTCTCTAGAACTACTGTCATTTCCTGTGTGGGCTTGTTGGAGGGTCCACAGCTCAAAGCCTCACTGTAGTTGTGAATAGCGGTTGAGGGGTCTTCTCAGTTTGTACTCAATACCATCTTTTTCAGAGATCTCCTCCCATGTTTACAGTATTTTGTATTTGGCAGCATTGCCTTTAAACTGTATGACTTGGCTCAAACGTTCTGGGTATCCTTCCACAAGCTTCTCACAATGGTTAAGGCCACTCTAAAACATTGACTTTGTTGTCCTTAAGCCACTTTGTAACTAATTTGGCGGCATGCTCAGGGTCATTGTTCACTTGGGAGACCTATTTGCACCCAAGCTTTAACTTCCTGGCTGACGTCTTGAGATGTTGCTTCAGTGTTTGTACATAATGTTCTTTCCCTATGATGCAGTCTGTTTTGTGAAGGGCACCAGTCTCTCCTGCAGCAAAACACCCCCGTACCTCACAGTCGGGATGCCTTTCAGCCCATGTCGCTTCAGGACTCGTTTCACTGTGGATAGTGACACTCTCTTACCAGTTTCAGCCAACATCTTCACAAGGTCTTTTCCTTTTGCTCTGGGGTTGAAACACACATTTCCCACCAAAGCACATTCATCTCTGGGACACAGAACCCGTCTCCTTCCTGAGCTGGACATTTCCATGGTGTTTATACATGATTGTTTGAACAGATGAACTTGGCACCTTCACGCATCTGGAAATTGTACCCAAGGATCAACCAGGCTTGTGGAAGTCCACTATTCTTTTCCTGATGTCTTGGCTATTTCTTTTGATTTTCCCATAATGTCACACAAGGAAGCAGTGTGTTTGAGGTGTGCCTTATAATACATCCACAGGTGTGCCTGTAATTAACTCAAATGTCATCAGTTAAATTATCAGAAGCTTCCAAAAGCCATGACATCATCTGGGCTTTCCCAAATTGTTTAAAGGCAAAGTAGTCTTAGTGTATGTAAACTTCTGACTTTAAAAAAAGTAATTAAAAATTGTCTTAAACATGTTCTCTGTTATTATTCTGGCATTTATCAAAAATAAATGATAGTAATCCTGACTGACATAAAACAGGAAAGTTTAGTCTGATTTAATGTCAGAAGGTGAGAAAAAAGGTTATGTCTTTTTATACAGTGTATGTAAACTGGTTTCAACTGTAACTATAGCTTCACCTGAACAGCACTGAGTGTCCACCTTTAGTCAAATTCACCATTATCAACTGAACCAATATTGATAGCACTGTATTTTATATGACACAACCTAAAAGTAATGGAGAAACTGTGATCTTATGATCACTGTAAAGTGAATGACATATCTTTTTTTTCATGCAGAAACTTAGCTAATGTCAGGAAGGCTAGAAAACATGTGTGTGTTAAAATAACAGCCTCCTACTGGCGGAGCAAGTTACATTTTGGAACAATAAAAGGAATCAATAGCTAAGAACACTAATACAAAAGAAAATACCTGCTTTAATACACCTTAAGACAGAGGTTGCTGATGTTTTTATTACAATTTAATAATTTTACACATGTTAATTATCAGAGGTAAAAATTACATTGTTTCTTTTGTCAAACCATCAAAACTTTGAATTTGTCACATCACAATGGACACAATCATTACTGCATGTTGTAAATGTGCATGAGAAAACACTACAAGCTCCTTTTTCATTCCATAGGAACCCACCCAAAACTTTCACACTGTATTCCTGACCAACACTATGACTCAGTGGGACATGATAATGGGTGAAAAGAAAACTGTCCTTCAAACAGAACAAGATTATCTAACCTCTGGACTCCCTCTGCAGCTGAAAAGACAACATCTAGGGAGCATTAGCAAAAGAGACACAGAGGACGTTTTCACTTTTACAGTGAAGGTACCACACAGCTGAGGCTGGAACTGACACCAGTGGTCTGTGCTGTAGAAGCTGGTGGTGGTAGAAGAGTATTTTTGTACCAGTATATTCAATGTCCCCTGTAATTTTACTGCCATAGTGCAACAACTACATCTGGATCATCATGTTACACTGAAGATCTGAACTGAAAGCATTTAAACACAATACATGACAGTAAAAAATAAGCATGTACATGCATAGTTGTATGGATTGCAATCAAATCACAGGAAGACGTCAAACAGTCTGGGACAGATTTGATTCTCAATGAAACTTCAGCTGTGTCCTTCAGTCTTACCTTGCAGCATAATGTGCACACTTCACATTTCCTTCTTGACGATCAACAAAAACATGTTTCAAAATGGTATGATGTTTTTACACTTTGTTCCACCGTGACAGTCACTTCCTTCTCAAGAGCGAGGAGCTACGTTTTCTGGGCTCTCTCTTCCACGTAGAGCTGCATCTGTCAAAGGCAGAGAACAATCGGAAATCAGCATGAGCAAATTAGGTGAAAAGACATAAAAGAAAAAACAGAATTAGAGTAAACCTCGCTTTAAATTTGGTGACTTAGATATTTGTCGTTGACCAGATATGCTGAACAGTGAGTGGGATGTTTCTGCTCACTTTTACTATGTCAGATGTCATTGTCTTTAGTGGGATCAATCTTGGCTCCTGCATGTGGACCTCCTGCTCATCAGCAACTATCCACGGAAAATCCTTGACAGGGAAAAAGCAAAAATGTGAGCTAACACATCCATGTAATCATTTACTGTTTATATAGCATTAATGCTGATTACAATACTATCAATAAACAAACAGGCTGCTCTGTTATTATCAGAAGTTGTACATCACAAGTTAATCTGAAGGTTTATTTAAAAACCTCACCTTGATGACTTGAACCTTCTCCATGTTGCGTGTAGCGGCATCTCTGGTGTGTACTAGGACTGTAAAGGAACAACCTGTGACAAAAAAACAAACAACTACAGGTCACAACTAACTCTATTCACACCTGAAAATAATTTACAAGTCATAGCATCTCCTTTATCAAGTCATTGTCACTGCAAGCTGCTTCTCAATCACTACTTCTTGAAATGTCAGCTCATCTAGCTTATGAGAGGTAATTTATTTCTTTGAATGGTCAATAAGGCTCAGTTGTCTCAGAGACTTGTGTAGGAGCCAGACGAATGTCACACCCTAAACCACGCCTCACAGGTCTGTCGTATGTGTTTGTCATCTACTTCTCTTAACGTAATCATCAGTTCCATTACCTGGTGGGTTATTATTTAAAACAGCATCACACACACTGATCTTCAGGATGAATGCCCTCAGCAGCTGCTCCACATGTGTCAGTAATGTGTCTGAGCTGTAACAACAAAACCACAGGCAGTTAAGGACCGCGATAATCACAACAAATGTACCACATAATAAGCATGCCATTTATACTCAAAATCAATTGATAAAAAAAGACAAAGTGGTAAAACCTGATAGACAGCAGTGTTGGTTGGGAAATCTCAAACACAAATCTCTCCACTGGATGATGCTCTTTGTCCATGATGACAACGACTACCTTCTCTGCATCATTCTGGGCGGAAAACACAAGACTTTAGTAGTGTACACACAAATGCGGTGAGAGATGACAGTTGATCCTTACATTTACCTCAGCATCAGGTCAAGACTTACCTTCTCAATAAGTGGTTTAATACAGTGAAGTGTATCTTGGATATACTGATTCAGCTCTGGGTGACATGACATCTGGAAATAAACAGCGAAAAAACAAAAAGAGCAGTATTAGAGATACAAATAGGAAAGCCTTACAATTATAGGTAAATAGTAATTGCACATAAATTCATGTGTTACCTGCACAGGTACATTATATTTCTTTCTCTTCTGGAATATTCCAGAGGGATAAACTTCACGGACATACAGGATGAGATGAATAGCGACCTCCAGGAACTCGCACAGGATGTCAGCAACGACTGGAAATGAGGAATTAACGGTATAATAACATCTTCTGCAAGACCTTTGCTCTTGCATTGTGAGAGGTTTCCACGAAACTCTATTCAAATTACTGGCAATTTAGTATTTCCATGTTGGCTTAAGAATACAGGGTACAGCAAGTAAATTTAGGGAGAATCTACAGATATAGACAGCCCACTTGTATTAGGCTACGCCGAATGAACAAGCATATATTCATGATTGATCTTATATATGTGAGTGGCTTTTCTACTCATAAGCAGGGTAAAATTTAATAGCCAAATAAATCAACTGGATCTTGTCGAGATATTCGTTGACAAAACAGGGGCTATGAACCACGGCAAGAGGTAGCACGGTTCACAGTTTCACGCAAATTGTAAGTTTGGTCATCTTACCTTGTCCAAAATTGAGGTCTTGCCTTGTTAGAGTTGTCATATTTTCTTTCCTAAAAGCTGTCAAATAAACTGCTAATTTTCTAGCTTGCTAACGTTAGCACAGTAGCGGTCTGTCAAGCGTTCATTATCGACTAGATGCTGTTTTTGTTGTCAGAACGACGATGACAACCAATGGGAAAGGAAGATACAAATGCTCGTTTTCGCAAAGATTAATGGTGAATGAATAAAAACACTAATGAAGACTTAAAAACGAACTGAGGATATAATTAAGTTCACGACGCGATCCGCGGTTTTTTCCCTCCGTTACAAAAGCTCAGAGCAGCGACGCGCACTACATTGACGTCACAGTGTTTACAAGATGTTTACCGCCCACTAGTGATGACGTTGCTTGGTGGCCCCTTACAATTTTTTGTGATTCTGGAGGTTATTTTAAGTTTTATTGAACAATTGACACAAAATACATCGTCGATACATCAGACTCGGATGTGAATTCCGTAGAAAAGCATCTTCTTTTTTTTCTTAATGCAGCCACACCTCTTTCAAGTGAATGACTGAAACATAGTCAGACCATCAGTGTTGCATGACTATTGTATTTTAATTAGACTTAAGTGCTTGATTGATTTCTTCCTGCAATGTGGCTGACTTTATTACTTGGGTTAATTTAACTAAAACTTTGTATTTATTTATTTAATGTAAATAATTTCTTTTTTTATTCAGCAGCAGGATCGACAAATGAACACACCCAAATAAAAGCTCTATTCAAGGGAGAGACGTTTATGCTGTTTAGTGACAGCCTCTCACTGATGTCATAGGGGTCAGGTGCACCACCACTGGCTTTTCAACTCCACTTTTCATTTTACATTTTAAATTATATGGCTGTACAATTTTAAATCCGAGAGTGTATATGTACACAAACATTTAGTTCAGGTAAGAGTTACATGATGTTTAAAAGACGTATTACTTGTTTGTTGCTGTTGTTTAATAAACTGCGTGATGAGAATGTTTTTCCCTTAAAGGTCTGCAGAAATTTGGTTTTTCCATGAGTGACCGCAAAGGGCTCAAAATGGACGGTCGGACCAGATTCACTCCAATTCTGTGGACAAAGTCTGACTCTGAAGGTGGACACTGGCAAAGACAGGACTAATAACGGGGAAACTCTTACAATGAGGTGACGGTTTCAGACGGTAGGCAGGGTGATCCAACTAAACAATTTTTATATTGCTATCAATAACGTCACACACATAACTTGGTTAGCTACATGTGTAATTTAACAGTTTTTACACGCGACATGTATCTTTTAAGCTAGCACTGGACAGGCTAACGTTGTCACCACTAAAGTCAAATAATGATAATAATAATAATAAAAAAGACTTAACACGCTGTCATTAAATCCTCTTGAGAACAGGGCTGGCAAGATTAGAATAGTAGTTGTGTGGGGGGAAAAAAAGCCATTCGGTGTTTCCACTTCTACTAGTTTAACAGGGTTTTGCCCTCACCTTTGAGTTTGAACACATACCGTCTGTCATTTATTAACTCTTTTGGCTGTCAGACCGGTCAGGGCGCTCTATAGGCTGCCTGCTGTAAATCTGCATCCTCAGGTGTTATCTTTATAACGGTCAGACACTTGGTCTTTGCAGGTTGTGGAGCTGTGGAAGTCATGCCTTTTTTGGACTTCGTAGCTGGAAGCATTTCAGGTAAAAAGAAAATAATTGTATAATTGAATCTTATTTTCTTCATAGGTTAATATAGCATTGGGACATTAACATTCCATTGTTGGTTATTGCAGGTGCCGTGGGAATTGCAGTTGGACATCCAATAGACACCGTGAAGGTTGCATGACTCAGAAAACACATAAACATGCATAAAATGATCTTTTTCTGACTCCTCATGTTTCCCTGGTAGGTGCGCCTGCAGGCCCATTCAGTGTATAAAGGGATATTTCACTGTGTTGCTAAAACATACTCTCATGAAGGGGTACGTTTCTTGTTCTCTTCATTTGTTTCACCAGATATCACTGCATAAACACTCAGTCTCCACTAGAGATCACAGGAGAGGATTGATGCATGATTATCCGTTTATCATTTCAGCTCCATGGATTCTTCAAGGGCATGGCATTTCCTGTGATGACCACGGGCCTCGCCAATTCCGTTGTCTTTGGCAGCTACAGTAATGCTTTAGATTACCTCACTCAGTCTCAGCGCAGTGACAGAAGTCAAGGCAAACCAGCCACTGCTGCACAGATCTTCACAGCCGGCTGTTTCTCAGGCCTGGTGCAGGTAAGAACACCTGACGTTCACTGGCTGGTTTCATCCAAAGCCCCCTGCAGGATCATAGTGCAGATATTACAGGCACGATGTCCGTTAGGGCTCTTAAGGTCAACAAGTGCTATGAAACTGACCACTCTCAGGGTGTGAAACATTTTACATCACAGAGAGAATAGCAAGGTCTTTCTAGTTTCATGTATTGTGTGTTCCCACCTACTATAAGGCAGGTGTAGAGGAAGAGCTCCACAAAAAAGTTCAGAGAAAAGTGTAAAGTACTGATGGCCATTGGAGGTTGCAATGTTTATTACATACCACTAAACAAAAGTCTTGGTCGGTTTAGAATGTGTTTGACCAAGACAGCAGCCAGCGGAGAGGTCAGTTAGTTTTTAGTCTTTGTTGGTTTGAGTCTTTTCATGGGATTAGTTATAACTTTCATAGCTTTAAACTAGATAGGGTGATAATTATTACTTTGGGTGGACTGACCCTTAAACTTATTCTGCTTTCAGGTGTTTGTATGTGCACCCATCGACCTGGTGAAGGTGCGTCTGCAGGGTCAAACAACAGCGGAGCGATACCGCGGACCCATTCATTGTGTTGGTGTCATCCTGAGGGAGGAGGGACCCAGGGGGCTGTACAGAGGAGGGCTGGCCCTCGCCCTGAGGGACGTACCCTGCCATGGACTCTACTTCATGCCTTACGAGGTCACTCGAAGGGCTCTGACTGAAACCGGCAAAGAGCCAGGTCAGTTTTAGAGTCAATAGCACAGACCCTCAATAAATATGTAACCAGGGTAGTGTGTGAAATATGGAAGGCTGTTTTAGCCAGAAAAATATTTAAGAAATGGTAATATGGTAAGTCAAAATGATGAGGTACACTCGATCACTGGGGACACGACAAAATAAATGACCCAAAACTTTGCATTAAAACTATTCAAAACCAGCAGTAGTGCAAATTTATGCTCCAATATGTTAATTTGCAACCCAGGTATATTATCACATTAGAATAAGAAATGAATCCACACATATTTACAGCAGACCAATCAGGACAGGGACAGGCAGATGTATTAAAGGAGACATGATAAGCTTTTTTCTTTTTTCCTTACGATGTGTATTTGCTTATCTATAGTATTGAATTCTACCAGATAGGTTTTTATCAACAAATAAGTGAATATTTGGTAGTACAAAAAAAAAAAAAGCACACGTGACTTCAAAGATTTAGATTAATAAACCTTTCTGTCCTCAGGTACGTTTGCCATATTAATAGCTGGTGGCGTGGCAGGCGTGACCACCTGGGCCTTTGCTACGCCCATGGACGTGGTGAAAGCTCGGCTCCAGATGTCGGGGGCTGGCGGCCGAGTGTACACCGGAGTCCTCCACTGCATGAGAGTGAGCGTCAGAGAGGAGGGAGTGAGGTTCTTTTTCAAAGGCCTCCTACTGAACAGTCTGAGGGCCTTCCCTGTCAACGCCGTCACCTTCCTCAGCTACGAGAGACTGATGAGGCTCTTCTGTCCACCGGCGACATGACCTCGCTGATGACAATTACACTCCTTGTTTTACAAACTGAGCGGACTTCCCATGGTGTGAAAGTGTTCCCATAAATACACAAGTTGACTGTAGTTGAGAAATTCTCTGTGTTTTTTCAACATTATTAGTTGAAACTGTGTCAATTGTAGTTGTTTTAAGTTATTGAACCTGAAATAGTCTGTTTTAAACTTTTTAGAGTCTGAATTGATTAGCTCCAGCTGAGTCTTTTGATCGAAGATTATCAGGTTTAAGATGCTCACGTTTACTGGAAATCAATTCAGTTTGACTTGAAATGTCTGTGTGAACAAAAAGTATAACTTTGTGTTTTCAGTTTCACCATTCCATTCTTGTGAACACAATCTCTCAAGACCACCTTGAGGGAACTTCCACTTGTACTGAAGAATGAAGTAGATTAGTTTTTGGTTGGTCAGAGGTTACTGTGACCTTTTATCTGATGATATATTTGATAAGTACGAGATGTTTAATAGGATAAAATGATGGAACAACTATATTTTATATCCAAAAGGTCAAAGGTCAGTTTTAAAGTGACATCATAATGTTTTGCAAAAAATGTTCTGGCCATTTTTCTGCATCATTGCTCAGGAACAGCAACTCATCTAGTGTGCTGAGGCAAACAACTGCCAGGCAGTAACGCTAGGTTTTGTTGTTGTTTCTTTTCAAAAGTAATTTTAATCCTGTCAACTGGCCAGAAAAAAGTGAAAGTGATTTTCTTTATAAATAAACAATACTGCGACAGCTGAGAATGGTCGTTCTTGCAACTTTTTTTCAAAATGACGTTAACTTGAGATCACATGTTAAGTATTTCGTAGAGTCAATATAACAATTTCAAATGATGAAAAGGTTTTTTGCATTGTTTTCTTGAAAAAAGTGTAACGCTTGTCGAGATAAGTTAATGTTTCACAGTAAATCAAATGTTTTCTTAAGATCGCAGGATAATCATGATGAACTTGATCACCTAAGTACATTTACATCCTACAGCCATGAACTATGCCCAGTCACACCTGTGGTTAGACCTGTATCCTGCAGAACATCCACAAGCAGATATCAGCCATGAACTGATGTCCTCGCAGCCGTCCCTGTCAGGATAGACCCATATCCAATGAAATTGCGTATCAGAGGCAATGCTGATGGTCATAATATGGGAATATCAAACGGTGGCTCTGTGTTTTCTCCAGTACCGAGGAAACCTCCAGAATTTGGACCTCATACTATCAGCTTGGAGCTTGTGTTACTCTGACAAGTCCAACCACTCACCTGAAGAATCCTTTCACAATGCCGGTGATGAATTGTGTAAAAAATTATCTTCTTTCTTAAGATAAATCAACTCTTTAACACCCTCTGTGATTAGCTGGATAATACATTGTAAAAAAATCTGAAAACAGGCTTTTTTTCTTTTTTTTTTTTTACTTTATAGAGATATGTGGTTCTCACAGGACAGTGAAGCTACAAACAATGATCTCAGAGAATATGATGCATTGCTCTAGATCAAACTAGCCAACATTATATAACATGAACTCAACATTAAACATCTACCGCGGTAAAATGAGAAATACACATCAATGCAGCAGTAGTGGTAATCCAAAAACAGATATAAATAAAAAAAACATTACATACATCAAACGATATTCTAGTGGTGTAGGCCTAATGTCCACCAAACTGGAAATGCCCCGTTTTAATTTCAGAAATCTGTATACCTTGTTCAAACAGTAAGGCAGTATTCAATAAAGGAGCATTTCATATGAGGAAATCTCTTGTGTTTTGAGTTATGTTTTAAAAACACCAAATAATTTGGTGAGAGTGTAAACAGACATGTAAATGTTCTACTTCCTGGTAGAACGGAAGTTTATTTTGAAAGTGCTCCGTGTGCCTGTAAAGTGAGAAAGTGACAACATGGAGGCGGTGAAAACAGACGGAGAGAGTAACAGGAGTTTAGCATCAGTGGAGAGGACCACGCAGGTAAATTCATTGCACTCATATGTGTCCAACAGTTGAGATTTTGCTAGTCTTCCGGTTCATGCAGAGCACGTTAATGCTTTAAGCTAATGTACTGTTTGGTCCTCTGTTTGTGTGATTTAAGTTCAGCACTTTGATTGCTATGTGTTACAGATTCAGAATAAAGTCAAGCCGGGCTAACTTCTTTGTGCCGCAATGCTACAACTGGACAAGCTAGCATAACACTAACTGAGGTGAAGTCCAATGACGAGTTGTAGAAAATGTTTCGATAATTAAATGTCATTGTTAAATCTTCTTTTCTATAGTACTTTGGTGTCATTAACACCATGAACCTGGACCTTGCCTCCAGTCATATACTAACTCTCCTGGCTGCCTGCTGTAAATCTGCATCCTCAGCTGTTATCTTTATAACAGGTCAGACACTTGGTCTTTGCAGGTTGTGGAGCTGTGGAAGTCATGCCTTTTTTGGAATTCATAGCTGGAAGCATTTCAGGTAAAAGCAAAATAGTATAATATAATAATAGTTATTGTGACAGTAAATATACTGTAGTCAGTGTTTCCCCCATGATGAAGTTGTAGGAGGTGTCACACGCCTCCAGTTTATTTTGCAAAGTGCAGTCTTGGAGGTTTTCTCTATTTATGTGTCTGCTGACAGCAGAGGGACTCTGCAGGGGTACATAAAGTACACATGAGTTGTGATGATCCCACCTTTTAAACTCATCTGAAAATGTCAATCTGCACGGGCGAAAATCTGATATCACCTTTTGGCCGGAACAACTTGCATGACATTTTCTCAAGAGCGACTTGAAGAGGACACCAAATGTAGTGGTGAATATCAAACACTCCAAACACCTCGTCAGATAAGAACAACTACATTCATACTGCCAACACTGGTAGTTGTGTTTATGCTGGCGAGGCAAGTCACTTTTTTTCCAGGGATCGTGTCCCCCCAAACGCCCCAGGACTTCATCTATGTGGTTTGACAAACAAGTTATAATTTTTTCCGATCCTGTCATCCACTGGGTGACCATTTACATCCACTGTCACTTATTAATTCTTCCAGTTATTCATTGTTAACTCTCCTCTTTTCTAAAAATGAATTAGCATTATCAAACAGTGCTGATTTACTTCAATGATAAATGAAACTTAAATCCATGGTCATCTTCTATGAATCCTGAATCCCATTTATGAAGCATCAGTAGCAAGAAAAAAAATGTAACTGAAGACTCTAAAGTTTTGAGACGGGGTGCTCTCGTCTCCTTTCCTTTGTTTTACTCGCTTTTGCTCACAGGTGTGTTAATTGACTGAGATATGAAGCGTCCATAGCGCAAAATAATATAACATCAGAGGTGACACTCTCCTGTTTGTATGTAGGGGAAACACTGATGGTATTTGTAGCCTTTATATGTGGAGAATTTACATTTCCTTGTTGGTTATTGCAGGTGCTGCAGGAGTGGCAGTTGGACATCCAATAGACACTGTGAAGGTTGTAAAACACTCTGAAAAATCTTAACATGTCCAATACGCTAAATTTTTTCTAACTCCTCATGTTTAATTTGTAGGTGCGCCTGCAGGCCCAGTCTGTGTATAAAGGGATATTTCACTGTGTTGCTAAAACATACTCTCATGAAGGGGTACGTTTCTTGTTCTCCTCAGTTGTTTCACCAGATATCACTGCATAAACACTCAGTCTCCACTAGAGATCACAGGAGAGGATTGATGCATGATGATCTGTTTATCATTTCAGCTCCGTGGATTCTTCAAGGGCATGGCATTTCCTGTGTTGACCACGGGCCTCGTCAATTCCGTTGTCTTTGGCAGCTACAGTAATGCTTTAGATTACCTCACTCAGTCTCAGCGCAGTGACAGAAGTCAAGGCAAACCAGCCACTGCTGCACAGATCTTCACAGCTGGCTGCTTCTCCGGCCTGGTGCAGGTAAGAACACCTGAGGTTCACTGGCTGGTTTCATCCAAAGCCCCCTGCAGGATCATAGTGCAGATATTACAGGCACGATGTCTGTCAGGGCTCTTAAGGACAACAAGTGCTATGAAACTGAGCACTCTCAGGGTGTGAAACATTTTAGATCACAGAGAGAATAGCAAATCATTTGTAGTTTTATAGTTTTATTCCTTGTTTTAGAGACCTTTAAGGAGCGTTCAGATGTTGTTTGTAAGAGTGGAGTGCTACTGCCCTCAAGAGGTTGCAGTCCCACCAAAAAAAAAGTAATGGTCAGAACGAAGAATGGTTAGAACATTTTTTTGACCTGAGACAGGCATCAGCGGAGAGGTCGAGGGTTCATGAGACTCAAAAGTTCAGCAATCACCCATGTAAGTTTTAATAGTGCATGAGTTCAAGGGGAAAATTAGAACTTGGTTTAAAAGTCCCCATCATTCGATAATAAGCATGTTCCACCCGCAGTCGGGCCTTCAGCAATCCCTTCAGAACCGGCACCGGCTCCACACTGGCCACAGCCTGAGCCTGGTTTCTGTGCACCACAACGACAGCTTTGAAGAACCAGATAGCAAGTCCAAGAGTGTGTGGACAGTCTTCTTATTGGCACAATATTTTTGCCCTGTTCACAATCAGAACCTCCCCTGGAGGTCTCTTGTCTGTTTTTTCACTGGGCCACTTGCATAGAGACCGCCTGCTGCCTTTCAGGGAAATATCAGGGCTGAAAAACTAAGTCGGGGGGGACCAAAATATTAGGATTTGTTCTAAGAAAACCAGGAATACTATACTTTAAGTGCAACTTATGGGAAATCGGCCCATAAGTCTTTCAGGTACTATGTCATAGATCTAAGTGTTAGCTGAGAGTGACTGTTTTCATTGTGTGGCGCTGTACGAAATATGCTGTGCAGATAAAGTCTAGTTGTAATTTGGGTGGACTGACCCTTGAACTTGTTCTGCTTTCAGGTGTTTGTATGTGCACCCATCGACCTGGTGAAGGTGCGTCTGCAGGGTCAAACAACGGCTGAGCGATACCGCGGACCCATTCATTGTGTTGGTGTCATCCTGAGGGAGGAGGGACCCAGGGGGCTGTACCGAGGAGGGCTGGCCCTCGCCCTGAGGGACGTACCCTGCTATGGACTCTACTTCCTGCCTTACGAGGTCACTCGAAAGGCTCTGACTGAGACTGGCAAAGAGCCAGGTCAGCCAGTTTCCTTCTGTCAAAATAACTGATGAAATGTTCGAGATGATACAAAATCAAACATGATGAGAAGCTAAACCAAATGTTCAACTTTCTAAGTAATATTGATTTGATACTATTAGAATACCATGAGATACTTAAATAGAGATCATAAGATGACACATCGTAGCGATTCGAGACTAATTATAAAATACTAAAGTTGGACTTTAGATCGAAGATTGAAGTAAACTTAGTAAATCTCCTTATTTTAATACGTGTATTACCATTTACTCAGTATCTCATGTTTTAGTAACGCACACTTTTGTGTATTCTAGAACAATTTATTGTGTTCAGATTTCCATATGAAAGAAACCACACTGATCAACGTCAAGCTGGACAGAGCTTTTGTTAACTGCTGTCCAGGAGAAAGTTTGGCTTTAGTTTAGCTTGGTTTATCGTGGTATTTACAATAATTCTTAAGTACATACATGACTTAACATATTTACATTATGCACCAAACACTTTTGTCCTCAGGTACATTTGCAATATTGATGGCTGGTGGCATGGCAGGTGTGATCACCTGGGCCTTCGCTACGCCCATGGACGTGGTGAAAGCTCGGCTCCAGATGTCGGGGGCCGGCGGCCGAGTGTACAGCGGGTTCATCCACTGCATGAGAGTGAGCGTCAGAGAGGAGGGAGTGAGGGTCTTCTTCAAAGGCCTCCTACTGAACAGTCTGAGGGCCTTCCCCGTCAACGCCGTCACCTTCCTCAGCTACGAGAGACTGATGAGGCTCTTCTGTCCACCGGCGACATGACCTCGCTGAT
Organism: Diplodus sargus; assembly: GCA_903131615.1. Taxonomy (NCBI): domain Eukaryota; kingdom Metazoa; phylum Chordata; class Actinopteri; order Spariformes; family Sparidae; genus Diplodus; species Diplodus sargus. Next base: position 2,232,042 of record CAEMYA010000117.1, read on the forward strand.
GACAATGACACTCCTTTTCTTGCAAACTTGCAGGTCTTCCCATGGTTTGGACATTTCACTTTAAATACACAAACTGACCGTGGGCCAGACATTCTCAGGGTATTTTAACGCAGTTGAAACGGTATCACTTTAAGTTTTTTTTAAATATTGAATCTGAAATACTGTTTTTAAGTCTGAATGGAATAAGTCAACTCTAATACAGCTAGTGTCAGAAACCTCAACACACTTCATGATGGATATTTGTGTGATGAAAATGTTCAAATTCAGGTCCAGCAGAGTCTCCTGTGACTTGAAAAGCATATGAAGGAAGAAGAGGAAATGTGAATGTAAACATTTTTAAAGTTTTCATGATTTTTTTTTTTACCTTAGTTTCAAAGCATTTAATCACTGTGAAAGCGGCTTCCATATAAATAAACAATTCTACAGAAGCCGAGAATGGCCTTGCTTACAATAATTTTCTCATGCCGTAATCTCGAGGTCAAAACTTGAGATGATCGTTTTAGTTTCTTGTGAGGACGGGTTAATTTACGAAAGGCTGTCTCGTAGGACAATGGAATAGTTCATCACAGTAAATCGACTTGTGTTTTCTGATGATCATTGGACAATTATAGAGAATTCCAAAAGCAGTGTCATGATCATCTGATCACACTTGACTTTGACCTACAACATTTTCCAGGTAATCTGATGACCCTTCTTCTCTTGTGGCAACAGGTTGATTCTCTCTTGATCGAGATGACAAAGCGAATTTTCTCAAGATAAAATAATTACTAACTTGTGATCTTGAGATAATGAAAAAAACAAAAACCAAACAGTTGCCAGCGTGGCAATTCTGGGCTTCCATACATTATCAAGAATAGGTTATTTCATTATTTGTGACGGGTGCATCATCCTTTTAGTAAAGGCACCACTACAAACTGCACTTGTAGGTCACATAAACATACGGTGTCTATTAGCAGTAAGTGGAACATTACTGTGTGTGACCTTTGGGTTGAGATAAGCACGTCTCCAGATGTTATCAGCTCAGTGTTAACAGTCTTTGTAATTGTGAACATCAGCAGCTTGATGTTCTTCTCAAGAATTCAGGGAGACTAAAAATAGAAATATCTGACTTGTTGATGCATAAAAAGCTGTCAAGATTTTTGAAACAACCTCCTTAGTGCAGCACAATATTCACCTAGATTTACTCTAAGTGCTGTATCGTAGGTAACTGAAACAGGTCCAGTTGCCTACATTACAGCACTTGGACCTGGATGAATGAGAACCTTCATCAACAAGGCAGGTAATGCAGGTTTAAGAATCTGAAGGTCAAGAAAGAAAAAGTGTGTTGTTTACATGTGTACACATAGGAGAAATGGGATACATGATGCAGGTTAAGTAAGGATATTTCCCAAAACAAGTTATAATGCGGATAGTGGTGTGTATGTTAATCAGCACTGACTGACCACTCCAAATACAAAATAGGTTTCCACAATGTCTGAAGAGAAAGTATTTTATTCTCTGTAGTCTCATGAAAACATCATTACATCCTCGCTAAAGACTGTTCTTAATGAATATTTTTACATCCTTGATTTGCACGTTCCCAAACACACAGTTCATGACTACTCTCCCTCCTTCCTCCACGCTTTCCACTTTTAAAAACCTTTCATGACACAAATACACGGAAAAACTCTGCATGGTCGAACTTGCCTCTTAAAGCAGCATTTCCAAGACTCAATATGGAAGATTATGGATAGAATTAATATTACATTTTTGCCCACACCTTGATTTTATAAGCACTTGACTGAGAAACATCAATCAGATATTATGTGCACATTTGAAATGTAAAAAAAAAAAAAATTCAAGTCAGACGATCCTTTTGGTTCCATTCAAGAGATGTTTAAGTGTAGGCTCAAACTGTGTCAGAAAATAAAAGAAAAGACTGCTTCTTGAGGCACTGCAGCAAAAGAAGAACATTAAAAACATAAAATAATCAAACACTTATCTGTGAGACTTGGAATAATTGACACAGATTAGTTCTATCAGACACCTGATGGACTTTGTCAGTCACTGACCTCAGAACATAATAAAAATCAGTCAAGAAGCCTGGACCAGACTGCATTAGAGGCAGTATGGCTGTTGCAGTATAGTGAGAATAAGATTCACGTTTGTTGGATTATAGGCACCACACAGCTGACAAAATGGTACTAATTTGTTGCTATGACAGAAAGGCATCTGTGGAGGAAAGTTCACATTCACCACAGGAGCTGAGGCTGTAAGTCTGTGAACTCATGAAGTCATTCATGGGAAGCTAGTAGTAGCAACAGCAACCACAGGATAAGTCATAGAATTGACCATTTCATCAGTGTCATTGGTTTTACAGAAATCCTACAACTGGTTTCTTATTCGGTGGGTTTTTACATGACATTGCTGAAAGTAGATCCAACAGAGTGAGAAACCTGAACAGTCAGGCAATCAGCGCCTAAACCAGTGGAACCAAATGTGAGTGCATGTCGCTTATAAGATGGTCAAAGTTGAACGAGCTATTTGGTTTGTCAACTGGTGGCTGCTTGTGTAACATTTTACCTTCCTATTTTACTACCTTAGGAGGTTTGTTTAAAACCTGTTTGATCGTTTGACTGGCAGACAAAAGCAACAGAGCAGATGGGCCAAGCAACCGAAATAAAACCCCAGTGGTCATGAACCTTTTTCCCGCCCCCCAAGATTATGAATGTGTAACATACAGCAGCTCATCACTCCATTCATTCTCTGAGGCCCTTCTCTTGTTCAGAGTTGACATACCAGCATGCAGTTTACAAAGAAAAAACATACATAAACCCCACCTTCACCCACAGTTTATGATAGACGATGAGCATTCCTAGAATGCAGTATGTGGCTTTTAATTGTTCCACACATTGTTTAAAAAAAATGTGTCAAACGGCTAGTCTAAGCTTTGGCTGGACGAGCCTCCACAAGGCCTCCCATCTCAGGCACTGGGGCCCTCTTTACATCTTATATTCTGAGGCAATCAGGACCAATTTTTTACTATGTATAATACAGTGTGGGCCACACCGTCACACGATTAAAATCCTACACCTTTACAGATATTCACAATAGCATACATTCAGAAGCAGCTGTACCACAGATGAGAGATAAACCAGCACACTCTGGAATGCAAATGTAAGACAAAAAGCTTACAGAAGTCACTTCCTTCACAGAGCTGAAGGACACCCTGAGCTTCTCCTTTTACTGACTACACAGACAAAAAAAAAAA
>CAEMYA010000117.1:2235319-2253820 GCA_903131615.1 Diplodus sargus
AAAAAAAAAAAAGGATCAACGATGCTTAAAAGTGAAATTATGTGAACAGGTTAGGGACTACAAAATACTGTATATACTGTTCTACAGGACTTGTGATGGCTTAGTTAAACAAGCACTGACCTTTACCAAGCCAGTCACCAGAGTTTAAGACATGACAGTGACACTAAGTGGAAACAGGGAAACACAAACTTGAGTGGTGTGCATGGTGAAGGACAAACAAATATACAGTCATCTTTTCTTGACAGCCTGAATTCTGTTAATACCTTGATCCCACTTTAGGCAGCATTTCAGTCTCTAGTGCCGAGTCCTCAGTGAGACTGAGAGGACTTAAAGTCCTGGTCCTGGAGTAGTGGCTTGTGGTTCTGCTCAGCAGCCATGGCCTGTAAGCTTTTCCTCTGCATCTGCCTGGCCTTGTTGTACAAGAAGACCCCGATGAACACGAGGCCTGTGCCGAAGGCGCTGAGGATGGTGATCTCATTGCTGAAGACGATGATGCTCAGCCACACCGACAGGGCGTGTTTGACAGTACTGGCAACACTAAGGAAGAGATGAGGGCTGTTACTGTTGGAATCTACATCAAATTAATACAATTCACGGCCTGAACGAGAACATTATCTGTTACGGGAAACATGGTGAAGACATCCGTTTTAAACTGGCTACTGTAAGTTCTTTCACACGCGAGTCCATATCATGAGCATTATTATATTTTAGTTCTTGTTTGCATTGTTTCCACAGATGTACAGCCAACCACCTCTGGATGACTTTGATACTGAAGGAAACTTAAAAGCAGGATTATTCACATACAAGCTCTGAAGTAAGAGGAGTATTCATCTTTTTTTTAAAAATTTTTTATATGATTTCAAAACAGATTTATGGATGTTTATTCACAATGACAACAGTTGATAACGGTATTCTTTGGACGTGCAAATCACAGTGAATCTGAGAATGTCTTTGAAAAGGAATCAAGTCTATTAGTGTAATGGCTCACGCCAAGTCTGTCTGACACCTCTGCATCTGAATGAGCCAAATGTGCACTTCAAGTGACTCTGAACACAGAATGACTGTTGATGTGCTGTGGTGGTTTCAACATCAGAAGCGGCAGATTCCAGTTTAATCCAAAGGCTTGAACATTTTCACAGCAGAGTTCAGCACCAACTTTTCAAATGTCAATTTTTTTAATTTAGTTTTTAAAAAGGCATCAAAATCGGCTCAACAGGACCCAAAATATCAGTTTTTCTTATTCCACGCACCTGTCAAAACCTGATCGCTACATTACTGATGTAACAGTCCACAGTCGTGTGCTATGTGAGCGGTGGTTCATGTAGCCTTAAGCTACGAGCTTCGACAGTTTAGAAAAGCAGGCTAGAGGTCTGGCAGGTTCAGCTTGTTCAAACTTCACACCCCCAGGTACTTTTCATTTTAAAACTTGTAGTCTTCAGCCACATACTTGAAGTCATCTGGCCCTGGAGCCTCAAGAGGCCTTTTCTGAAACTCTTTCATATATACAGTCGAAAGTACCTTTCAACTCCCCTTCATGATAGCAGCGGCACGAGCTATTTCTACCACGCTGATAAGCACGAGCAAGAACTCAACTGTGCTGGAGATAAAAGAGATTGCCTTCAGCACGAGGCAGATGTACTGTATTAAGTGGTACACCTGAGGGTTGTCAACTGTTTCACTGCAAATTAAGAATAATGTTAGAAATAGGTTTTGTGCCTGTCTCCTACCTGAAGGTAACGGGAGAAATCCGTCCCATCAGAGCGTACGCAGTGACGCTCTGCAGGTGGAACAGGGCGCCGTCGAAAAGCAGCAACAGGATCATATCTTGACTGAAGATGAAGCTCCGCCCACTCTGCCCGATCACTGGGATGTCCTGGAAATATGGAGACGGAGCACAGCAACCATCAACATCAACAACCTCGACCTTCAGTCCTCCCACGTTCTGTATCTGTTACCGGTTTTACAGTTTCCAGCCCGTTTTCTTTTGTCAGTGTTGTTACTATATTGTCCAACATCTGACAGCAACTGCTGATATCATACAGCTCTTATTCATTTAATAACTACCAACTTTACGTACATAATTCTCCTTAACATAACTCGATACAATAATAACTGTAGCAGCTGTGCGTTGACCTACCAGGAGGAACACCCATGCAGGGATAAGCATGATGACTGCTGCTGCACTCGTATAAAACTGCAGTTCAGGAGGGCTGAAATAAATAAATTGTTTTATAACAAGTGTCTGGGTGCATCAAATTATGTCATGTTACAGTTGTAATAGGAGAATTCACAGTCATTTTACCTAAACCGGTACGTGTCTCCACTTAGCAGTTTTTTGGAGAATACGTTCTGCAAACTGAGATAAGAGACAAAGGGTTAAACATCAGAAGCGCCACACTGCTGAGGCAATGTGCGCCGAGTGCTGCAGTACCAGTCCATGATGTTGGTGGACAGAGCGGCCGAGAAGCCGAGCATGTTGAAGCTGATCTCCGTGGCTGTGCAGAGAGCCAGGCCACCCATGACCGGGAACAGGGCCAGGTTCACCCACAGCCCTGCAGGTAGACAGTACACGCAAGACAAAGAGTCAGACGGCCAATTACCCCAACACCTACAACGCAGTTTTAACCCTCCAGCACGTCAGTGTGTTATCTACCTGTGTACTCCCCGAGGATCAGCCTGGACATGATGACGGTGAAGATGGGCGCTGAGCTCTTCACAGTTTCTGCAAAAGACACCGCCACGTTCTTCAGGCTCACCAAGCCCAGGACCACTGTTATGAACCTGACAAATGGAGGCAAAGAGTGCGTTAATACTGCACTTTTGGTCAAACAAAGCATTAACATTGAGCTTGCATCATCAGCATGTGTAAAGCAATCCAAGTCTGTGCTATTTTCTTCGAAGCCCCCAGTTCCATTCTTGTGATTTACCAACAAACACAAGGGGTGTCTTTGCAAGTAAAACCTTCAGTAGCAGAGCAGAGCAGGGAAATACATCAGCATTTTATTGTTATCATTATATCTGACTAAAATGTGTATGTTACATCATCATGTGTTGTGTGTTGTCTTCTCCTGGTTATAAAGGCTGCAGTACAGTAAAGTGATGTCATCTTCTGAACTCACCAGACTTGTATTTGGCCAAAAAAATTGCAATATTTGATATTGCTGCTCTGCTCTATATGTATGGAGACATTTCGTAATATCAAAACTAGGGGTGTCACAATCTCGATTGTAAATCGACTATTGATCAAAATGACATGCCACAATCTCGACCTTGGAAATCAAAAGGAAGGAAGGAAGATTTCCTGGAATCAAGGAATTTGCCCAACCCTCAGTATCACATCCGACAGGCAGCCCCCTCCTGCTTCTCTGAAATCAGCGGTGTGACAATATTTTGCGTTGAGTTGTCATTGTCGACAAAAACCACAGCTAAACCTCATAACTAGCACTATAGGGGTATTTGTAGCATCAGACATGCAACTTACTCAGTGGTGAAAAACTCTGGATTTAAACATTTAATTGCCATTCTTGATCCACGCAACGAAATGTCAAGCAGCTTCAATCTTACCACAAAGGTGTTGCCCTTCATGATAATGTGAAAAATTATTGGAGGCCTGAACAGTTAAGATTTAGTGGCCATCGCTAGTAATCCAGAGCAACACAGAGCTACATGACCATCACAGCACACAACATAAATTGTGCACTCTTCATTCTTGACTTCTCTTCTCCTGTTAACAGTTAGTTTCCAACTGACTGGTGAAGCAAGTTACTGTCACATTTATACTGATAATACAGATTATCTAAATTTGACAATAAAGCCTTAGTGTGGTACCTTGCAAATGAATAAAGGAGATTACCCACTACACCATGTAGACCATCTTTTGAAATAAGAATTAAAGTTATAAAACCAGTGATCCCAGATTAGACTAGTCTAAAAATGGCATGAAAAAAAAGGTAAAGAATTGAAATTGAGGATTTTGGAGGATGGTGAAACCCCTTATCAAGACAGACTTTGCATAATTCAACAGTGAGGTTGCAGAAGTGAAAATCCCATTTATATTTTAAACCGAGGATGTTGATTACAGGCCATAATTCAAAACAGACTTACGATGAGCCATGAGATTGTAAAACTATGATATTTGCACCTGTAGAAGCCATAAATCTGTATATCAATGACGTCTGAAATCAGTTTTGTCACTGAGAAGTTCTCCACCACTTCAAGTGTAACAGCAACGTCTGTGATTGGTTGAGCTCACTGTTACCATGGAGATGCATCGAAAATAGCCATGATGGCTAACGAGTGACCGCTACCATGATCAGATCGTCGATGTTACATTTGACACAGAGCATCCATGATGACGCAATTCATAATGGTTTAACGGAGGAGTAGTCCTTCACTCTTTAACTAATTATGACCAGTCTTGTACCTTTGCCTTTTTTCCTGATTTCAATTTGTTTTTTATTGTCCTGAATCAATGTGTTATGGTCGCGATTCATCTTGTAGTGGCCTTGGCCTTAAAAGTTGTTATGCCTGAAACATCAATGGGAGGGAAGGATGGAAAATACTTTCACGGAACTAGTTTAAAAAGTGGGCGTTCACTTAAAATATTTGTAGAGGGTGGGGACCTACCTCAAGAGTCCAACAAACAGCATGATCATGATGAAGTTGGGCGGGTACTCAGTTCTGGACTTGTGCTGGTACAGGCAACAGGGCACAAACATCTTTATGCAGCCTATGACGGTGGTGGAGAGCATCTGAATTGCACCTGTGAAGCATAAGAAAGACAACGCGCACCTGCAGCATGAATATAAAAATTTACTTTGCCGACCGGAGCTGCAACGGTGACCTAATATTTACATTTACTTTGTTCTTTCACAGCAAGACCAACAAAGGGAAATGTATTTGTACGTACGCGTGGTTCACATGATCACATGACAATGTAATCTCATGGATCAGCGGCCACTAAAAAAAACAACCAGGGTGCTCGTTCAACAAGTTCGTCCTTAAAATATGCTGTTGCATCGCTCCTGCTGAAAGCAGTGGATATTTCAGGCACGGACATGACTTTTCATTCATTTCAGTGAACAAAAGAAATCAACTTGCAGCGACATAAAACGCACGAGTTAAGAATTCCATCACAGTGAACAATTTGACGCATCTAAATGTGTTATTTCAGAAGAAAAACAAAACATGGTCATTGTGGAAAAAAAATTATTTGGACCTGGTTGATTCTTGCTTTTTAATGTTTGGCACCTGGCAAGTTCTGGGCACTCGAAGTGTCCCTGAATGCATCATCATTCAAAATCTCTGCATGAAGACAAAACTATCAAAGGTTCCTCATTGAAATTAATTAATTACTAAAAATTTCAGGAAGCTGTTTCTCATGCCTAAAAAGACAGAAGTCAAACTTAAGACTCATGGTGTGCTTTAGACATGCTCTACGGTAACACAAAGCACAAACACAATATATAGTTTAAGAGATAAACACTTGCAGAAGCACTGGTATGGTCTAATAAGGAGTGTAGTATTCTTTTTTTACCCAGCATGCTGGGCTCCCCCTCCAGCAGCGACAGGATGTACTTGTTGAGGAACAAGGTGCAAAAACTGAAGAAGTACCACAAGCCCAGGTAGGTCATGGAGCGCCAGTTCCACACCCCCGACTCTGCCTCGATAACCGTCGTCTCTGTAACCGTGATCTTCAGCACCTGCTCCCCTGGCAGGCTCTCGCTACGGGCCAGCACCACTCGCTCCTGGCGGGTGGTGAACGGCGACAGGAGGCGCCACAACGAGTGCCTGGCAGACTGCCTGCCGCCTGGCATCTCGCCCGCTGCCTGAGGGCCCCCAGGGGCCCCGCAGCTGGGTGATGGGAGGGAGGTGAGGGGGTCGATGAGAGCTTAAAATGTCAGTCCATCCTCTGATTGGTCTGGCAACGGATCCAGCTTTCAGTCTTACAGGAAAGGATGCAAATGCTTTGAGTCCAGGTGTCCCCAGTTCTGCGGAAGCTGGGGAAGACCAAAAATAATTTTCTGTCACGTGAAACACCAGAGGTCAACGGTGGGAAAAGTGTGATGTTTACACTTGAAATTCACATATTCTTTTAATCATACGTATAGCCTGGTAAGTGCCCATCCACTTTTAACAGCTTATTAAATATTATATAAAGTGTCTCTTGTCTCACACTGGTCTTATATTTGAGGTGCAACCAGAACTCCCTCCCCAAACGCATCAGAGACTGTGCAGACCTGACAACCTTCAAAACCCCTCACCAAACTCACCTTTTTAGAACTGCTTTTAATGAATAACTCCTGTCTTTTTGTTCTTCTTTGTAGTGTGTTGTTTTAATCAATCAAAAATATATATTAATGATAGGATTCGTATTATTTATTATTACTAAAACCATGCATAATTAGTATTGACATCCATACTCCCTCTTTACTATGCTCTGTTTTGTTAGGTTGTATGCTATTGACAGTAACTCTAGGCTGATGCTGCTAACACCTAGTTACAATCACTATTTTGGATTCTCAAGTCACACACACTCTAGTGCAACAGCTCCTCGTGTGCAAGGCAGCAAGTGGCTTGAGCCAAAACTGTGCATGTTGCTGAAAAGAAACCAATCATTAGACATGAACCACACACGACCCTGGAGCCTAAATGTGCTCTGTGGTGTGTTAAGTAACGTTATACACGTCCTTAGCTTTGGTCTCAAGTGCTAACAACAACAAAGCAATGTAACGTTAACTATAGAGGACACTTTAAGTTTTGTGTTGCTATCTTCTTCTCGCAAGAACACAGGCTTTCAGGGCGACATGTAAACTCCTATTGTAGTTGAGGAAGACGAACTCTTACCTGTCTTTGAATCCGGGTGGTTGAGTGAAGACCAAAAACCACCGTGAACCCAGCCGGTCAACAACACAGCAGCGAGCCTCGTTAAAGAGGAAGTTCAACATTGACGTTAGCTTGGGGCATGGGACCCAAACGAGAGGAAGCTACAAAGCCAGCCGTGCTATACGTCATGCTACACAGCCCGGGGAAGTGCTCACTGAGGCTACACCTACAACACACTGATATGTCGCTATCTATCCGGGCTGTCCATATCTGCCCACCTGAGACGTGGCTGCTAAAAACAATAAAGTCGCAGCAGTCGTCAAGCTGGCGTCGACCCACAACCGAATGCAAATTACACAGCTTCAAATTAAAACCTCCATTGTTGAAACAAAGTCACCACTGACCCTGAAATAAATCTATTTTAACGTAATGATTGCTGTGATTCGTTATAGCCATATATTTAATAGTGAGTGACAGTTTGTTCTCATTTAGTAACTTTTGCCAGAGCAAAACAAAAATACATACATGCTTTTATTTTACATGATACAATCGCTGCGCTTCCGGTGATTCTTACTTTCTTACTTGACGCAGCTGCCACGAGACACAATAGATAGTTCTCAATAAGATGCCTTCAGGAACCCGTGGGACACTGGCAGCATGGTAATTAAAAAAAAAAGTTAATTTCCATTTTTCATTGTTGATAAAAATAAATAAATAGACAACTGAAGTAAATGGGCGCTGTATTATAGCTCTGTTGTAGTTCTCCACTAGACCACTAGAGGGGAGTGAATACTCTTCAATGAATATAAAACTGACAACAGTTTATGTTTTATTTGCATAGAATTATTGTGCTCAAAAGCAATGTTCCTGGTGATGCAATATACAACTATGCATATTCTCAAGACACTTGTATAGGAGAGCAAACAAGTAAAGACATCCAACAGTGCTGGTCCACCCTGTCTTCTGCATCTGGCCTCAAGTAGTCGTCCACGTCACACCAACTTCTCCTCTATACAATACACCTGGGAGTGTTTTGACATTCTCTTTCATTCTGTGCATTTAAGAGGGACATTTGATCCTGTGTCTGGTGTTTACAACTTTCCATCTCCATGAGAAAAACAATTGCCCTGTAAGACTGAGGAATGGAGAGAAAGGTTGAAGGAAAAGTGACACCATCCTGAGATGGGCTGTAAAACCAAACACCATATAATTACAAAATTGTTGCGGATAAAGCTTCACTTGCTTGACAGTCAGCATGTCTCAGTTGGAGTTTATGCAGTTGTATTGTCTTTATTTTATTCTAAGATGCAAAAATGCAGAATGTGGCAAATAACACTAATCTTTTGTTATGTGGGGTTTTTTTAATGAAGATTTAACAGTTTTGAGAATAGCTTGTATGTCAGTATGTGTTTAATGTGAAATGTAAATACAGAGTTGGTTGTGTTTCAGTTTGAGTGAGAGTGAGTGCTTTTGAATCCAGTTTGTGTCAAAGCAATGAAAAGTGACCCCGGCTTTAATCCACGCTGACTGCAGCTGTTCTGACTGTGTGAAGAGTTTTCAGGTAGGATGGTAGGATATTTATCACAGAACTGTTTAGATTAATCAAAATGTATTGTTTGATAACCAAGTGATTTCTAAAACTTTTAAGACGGATTGTTAAGTGTTGACTGATTATAAACACCTACATAATAATGTGTAGTTGCAGCTTCTCCTTGTGGCCACCAGATGGCAGTACACTGTCGTAATTTCAATTGGTTTTAATTCAATAAATGAATAAATAAAACACTCAAATTAAACAGTAGTGTGTTAATACGTGACCAACTGTTAAAAAAAACACACTGGAACCAAACTCATAATCGTTTTAAAGACAAATAAATGATAAATATCCGTCTTGCTAATGTCCCGAAAGCCTCTCTGCTGTTCCTCACCGGGGGGGCAGCAGCACTTTAGAGCAGCCACGCCGAACCAAAGAAGAAGAACTGTAAGAAGAAGCAGCAGCAGCAGCAGAAGAAGAAGAAGAAGAAGAAGAGGGGGAGGAGGAGAAGAACGAGGGGGCTCTTGTTTCCTGATTATCTTGTCGAAAGAGAAACTGAAGTTCTGACAGCTGGTGATGGACAGACAGAGACAAGTCGCAGGAATGTAAACTCCCGGTGCCACAGTCGTGTCCGTGAAGACATGGACGAGTTCAGGTCAGTAGACAAGTCTCTCGACTTATCACAGTTTATGTGGCGTTTGCGTCATGAGCATCTGAACGTTATTACACTGTTGTAACCATAAGTCACAACTTTGTGTCAGGCAGCAGCTCACTTGAATGAAATGTGAAAACATTCGTCCATGTCGTAGTCTGCGTTTCTAGTATCTGTTGACTGTCTTCTATCAAAGCACCACATGTTGCTGCAGGAGGACTAAACCTAACATCAGCTGTTAAAAGTGATGGTGCCATAGAAATGTGCAATAATTACTGTTATATTCATTTTAGTGGTGTAGCAGCTCAATACACAACACATGAAATGCTTAAAGACGCTGGGAAACATCTGCAAGTGAGAGTCAAGTTACTTTAAGTGGGCAGATAACTTCCTAGTTTATTCCTCCTTCCAACTGTAGGCTACTTGAGGTTGATTATTAGCCCTGCAAAGATTTTTAATTGCTATTGGATAGGGGATGGTGTTATCAGTGGTTTCCTACAGTAACTGAGCTGATTAAATCAAACAAAAGGCTTGCAGTACTCTGACCAAGTTTGTACTTGTACAAGGAAGAAAGACAGAAAGAAAGAAAGATTAAATAGTGTTGCCTTTACTTGTGTATTCAAGATAAAAAGACATTAATGTCTATTTTGGGATTTATTCATTTGTGTGTGTCCATTTGTTTTGTTTTCTTTTGCAAAATTGTCACTTTAGTCCACCACCATTGTGTGCCGGTCCATAGAGCCGCAGCCTCGTGGTGCTCTCATGATAAATTCCAGGGCTGCAAAAGAAAAATCACTATTAATCATCTCAAAAGATTATTTCGACAAATATTGGAATTTTACTCAAGATTAGTGACAATGATCATTTTTGAATGATAGGTTTTATTTTTACTGAGAGGAACTGAAAACGTAGTGACATGTTTGTACCAGCCAGTAATCTTTTCTTGCTTCTGGAAAACAAGATTCGTTTGCCATTGCGTCTCTACAGCACGTTATAAAGCTGTGTTGTCACACATTTGACTGCAGCCTCTGTGATTTAAATATTGCATTTCGATTATATTTCAATTAATTATTTACAAGAAGTCTTTCAGGTTATCATGAGCAATGCTGATTATTTGAATTCAAAATGGATCCTGTAAAGATCTGCACTGTTTTAACCTTGAACAACGGAAATTCCCCAAATGTCACAACCCTCCAGCTCACCATGCTGTACAGTCAGTCATGGGTCTGATGTTACTTGAGGATTTTCCTGACTAAGCCTTCACTGTTGTGGCCCCTGGGCTCTGTAGGGCCCTCCTATTAGACACAGGGTCGATCAACAGTGTAGACTGTTTACATAGCGCCTGAAATCCTTTTGTACAGACACAGTTGTTATTGACGGGTCGTGTGCTGTGTTGGTTTCTGTTCAGTGTCTCCTGCTTTCATTTGATTAGCTTGTGCAATAACTATGTGACACTTGCTCTAGCTACCTGTCATAAAGGCTTAGTTATTTGCTAAGTTTGTATCAAAGTCCATCCGTTTGGTGGTAACACACTGTGTCATAAGCACATGATCGTTTCATATTGTTTATTATTTGTACGTTCTTTCAGAAGACATTTTGACATGTCACAGTAGGAGAAGCGCAGTTATCATTACCAGCCATGCTTTTCCTGCTCTGACATGACATGTGCTAAAGACCTGTTGTATTTCCTCTTAGTCTGAAATGTTTCTAAACTATAAACATTACTACACACTACATACATTTTGATATAGCGTTTTAATATCTCTGTTTTCAGTTTGTGTGTTGATTTACGGCCGCTGTTCTCTGCAAAAAGTAACATATTAAAACATCAGTAAAGAATAAGGTACTCTCAAAGGTATTTTCACTAAATCACCCATATTCTCAACGTGGTTTGGTGTCATAATCCATCCACATCTCTAATGCAGAGCTATAGAAGACACATTTGCAATCATTTGCAATGCATTAAAGAAACTTCCCTTGTAATAATAATAATAATATATATATATATATATGTATTTTTTTTGCACTGCAGTCCTCTGTTGGGCAACCAGCCCTCTGGACAACCACAGGAGGGTCCGGACCTTCTTTCTCCAAACCTGAGACCAAGACACCAGGAACTGATCCCAACACCATGTGGACCGGTGAGCCGCTGCACCAAAAACAAAACTGAAAACTGTAGTGTGATGAACCGGAGGGAAACTGAAACGAATCCTGTTGGCGTGGTGACATATTTTGGACTCAAATATCATCTAAATAAATCACTTAATACAAGTACAAATAAAATCAACTGAAAAAACAGCAGGTCGGAAAGTCCCGGACATCCCAGTCCCTCTGCTGCTTGAATTTCTGTGTTCACTCAGGATGTCAGTCTTGTTCAGACTCGTCCGTATGACCGGCTGTCTCTCCATCTCCACCCTCCTGCAGATAAAGCGCTGGTCGGAGCTCTCATGTCTGCTCAAGCTCTACTTCTGCTTCACCATCGTGTCTCTGCTGGCGCTGCTTGGCCTCACCATATCCAGCGTCTACAAGCAGCACATGGACACCGAGGTGACGGATGAGGACAACCTCCCCGTATCCCTCATCCAGCTGATCGGAATACGTGAGTACCATCACTCCATCAGCACGAAGGAAGACATTTACTGTCAGCGTCCTCAGGAAGTTGATGCAACACCACACCCACCCGCAAGTTAGCAAAAAAGAAGAAGTTTTTGTGGTGTGACCAAGACTGCGGAGGAAATTAATGCAGGGACTTAAAGTGGTATTTCCCAGTAATGTCCCAATGATTCATTATTGTCTCCATGGATCTTTTGGTCTTGCACGTGACTGGTTCATAGAGACCATGGTAAAGTCTTAAAGAAACAGTTCTCCAAAAAAGTGAAAATTCAGTCAATATCTTCTCATTCCATGACAAAGTCAGGTGAAGTTTTGCAGTCGCTAAAACATTCATCCGAGTATCCAGAAGCCCTGAGATCCCAAACTGGTTTAAAAAGACATTATTTGCACCTTTTTCAAAAGCGGAATGTAAAAACAATGCCAAGCTATAAATGTTAGCATGAAGTGGGTGCACGAAATTCACCATGTGTAGGAGGGTCGGGGGTCTTTTCACGTGAATTTGTGAAAAGACCCCCGACCCCGTCCACTTCAGCTGTTCAGGAGAATGCTGCCGCGCTGTTTTGCTCCGAAGCTCCAGAAACGTTTTGTGGACTATGAAACGTCACCTGACTTTCCGTCAGCGTTGGGCTGAGTAATGGCTGAATTTAACATCTGAGTGAACTGTTCCTTTAAAATGTACTTCTTTTTTTAAATCTCACTAACGGTCCTGAGTTCAAATGTTTTGCCTGTAGCGGCTGTCTGACACATGCCCGGAAAAAAAAAACTTTTTTTCCCACATCTTCCTTCATACTGTGCTGGTGAGAGTGCACAAGCATTGTGTATATTTTTCATGTTTTGGTCTATCCAGTTATGTTTTATAAAGATCATCCTGGTTTCAGACGCCTCGTTCTTGTATGACAAAGCGAGATACGTAGGTTAGCCAGCTATCTCTGGGCTTAATTCAGGTTTTCTGTTATCATGAAGCTGGGGGAAGATCACCATGGTAACATATGCTGCGGGATGACCTCTGTGGAGAAATGTGTTCAAAGAGCAGCAAAGTATTGATTTTTGTTAATTAACCATTGTCTGTACTCAGTAATCACCGTGCAGAGTGATGAAGGGCCGGAGCCCGTCACAGCACACACCGGGCAAGAAAGCTGATCATCAACAAAATGAATACTTTGATTTGAAATCAATACTTTTTGTTTGTTAGCTGCTCATTTGGCTAAGTTATGAAACCCTCGAATAAAAGTGGGGGCTTTAGTCGCCTGTAATAAGCATTTGTCATTGTTACCCAAATGTGTATATACTAAACGGCTAATAGAGAAGATCATTAAAATTGATAAGAAGGAAAGTAATTGTCGCCTGTAGTCTTAGGGCCATAGTAAGTAGAAAATGTGAATGAAGGGCTGTACAGTCAGATATACAGAGACGATGGGGTATATCATGGGAATTGGTTTTAAAGGAATAAAAACTACTACTGATGACCACTCGTCATAGTGCCAATATAAAACTGAAGCTTCATGTGGAATACATCCTTCCTGTGGTGTGTGAGCGCCGTGTGGTCTGTCCTCTGCAGTGTTCTGCATCTACTACATCAGCCGGGGCGTGCTGCAGGAGAACAGACAGGAGCTGGTGGCGTTCGTGCTCAGCGTGTTGGGAGTGATGGTTCGGTCGGTGGTCAACTTCTCCGTGCTGGGGTCGAAGGGCAAGCAGGAGCTGCTGGTAGGTTGCCCTCTGCTGGACGCCCTGGGACAACACACTGCAATGTGGAATATTTGGAATTAACAACTGTTTGCATATGTATGTTAAATAACACAGTTTGTAGATCCTTCAAAGACGAGATTCTTCTTATTGTGACTGGTTTATTGGCTTTCACGCATGGATTTGGAGAACAAGCAAAGAATCCACGAAAGCCACGTTTCTACTGCGTCCCCCTCAGATGTTAAATATAAGATAAGATTTTGGTTTGAGATGCAGTGACATCAGATGTTCTTTGGCCAGCAAGAAGGGAATGCATTCAGTGCATTTATATACATTTGTATCAATCTGGCAAATTACAAATTATGATGAAACTAATTATCATGCTTTCTGTAAAAACAGCCACATGCAAACATTTTAGATGCTGCGTGAATTATTACATCATAAATGCCTTCAAGCTGTACTTTGTGAGGTTAAATCATTTTCATTTTTCATTTTTTGTTGCCTTAAAACATGCAGACAAGGCAAATATACATTTTCGGCCCTAGATTTTGTCTGCAGGCTTCTTTTAAGACTGCATATGCGTATGCAGCTCTAGAAGAAGATAGCCAGCCTGAGTGGAAAACATGACTAAAACCCACTGTCATCGCTAGTGAAGCCCAGTGAAGGGAACTGGGATGAATTATCAACATTTTATGCTAGTTTCTAGTTTCCTCTAAGAATCCCACTCTATTGAGGACAGGAGAAATAACTGTAGATCCCCACAGCTTCCATCCTGTCTGAAGGAGTCAGGGTGTCACCACTTGATGTCGCTGTTGTTGTACGTACGAGTGGCATCTGGGTTTGAGGATGGAGTGAATGTTTTTAAAAAAAAAAAAAACACTACTACGAGTTCATCTTCATATCTCTGACTGGGTATCGTGGCTGATAGCTGATGCTGAACCGTCTTATCTGAATGCAACCTGATGGAAATGTGTGAGAAACTGATTTTTGGCTCGTGCAGAAGGAGGAAACGCCACCGTGGGATGCAGCGGCCGTTCTTCCAGTTAGAGGAATGTGAAGCTAAACGGGTTTGAATGCACAACCAGCTGCTGCATCTCCTGTGGCTGTTACACTACCCATGACACACAGTGACTGACACCTGGCCTGAATAACATTCCACAGGCTCTGACACCCCGCAGCAGACACTGTTAAAACGCTGTAAAGCCTGGAGCCAGGTCCAGCCCTCGGGGTGTTTTCTGCTAGTGATACTTTCTGACACTTCTGGCATTTCATGGTGAATATCACCGCCTCACATGTTCAAAGAACGCATGTCAAGTTAAAAGGATTTCTTATGTGATGCGGCCAAAGTTCTTCACAATGCCTCACATCTGAGAAAGCAGTCGCAAGCCTTCCAGTGATACGTATCAGTTTCGTACCTTAAAATTTGCATATCCCCGAGTTTCGGGGCCCCCTGAGACCAAACGGCCCTGAGTTGAGGGTGTTGGTTATCAGCCAAACATCCTGAGGGCTGAACCAGGCTCCTGTGCTTGTATTTGGCTGAAAGATCTCAACAGCTATGAGATGTAGTCCCATGAAATGATGATATTCATGGTCTCCAGAGGATGAATCCCGACTGTGGTGACCCCCTGACTTTTTCCCTCAGAGCCAACGGCAGGGACGGAGTTATATATGTCTACATCTACCTGATAGATTGATACAGCACACGTGACAAACATTCATGGTTCCCAGATGACGAACCCTATTGACTGGATCCCATTATGTGTTCTCGAGCACCACCATGAGTTTGACATTTGTGTTTTCTTTGGTGTAATCTCCCAACAGTTTCATTCATGCCCCCCCTCAGGATGAGTTGTTATAGCCATGGGGATCTGACTTTTTTAGCACCATCATCATGTCAGAATTTAAATGTATCCAAGCACTTTGGTTTATGAACATCAGCTCAGTAAGTATCCACAGGTTTGCTGGGTACAGTAATCCCAACTGCATAGTAGTTGTTTGACTTGTATAGCTACGTAATTAACAAATTCATCTTTTCTTTTTTATTTAATTTAACCTTGAAGACTTCTGATCATCTGTGGTGTGTTTTTGGTCACAGGTTCGTTTCGTGTGCATCATGTGTCTGGGTGTGATCCACGTGGCCTGCACCACGCTGCTCATCAGGAGGCCCAACATGATGGCCTTCCGTGTGGGCGGGGCCTTGGAGAGCCTGCAGGAGCAGTACTTCCTGCTCAACCTCTGTTTCTCCATGGTGACCTTTGACCTGCAGGCTCAGGTACATGTTCATTTTACTATACAAAACGTGTCAGGCTGGTTAGAATTTGATGTGCTTCATTTGTAGACTGTGCAGTATTTGACATGTTTGCAACTAATCCATACAAGTCTGCAATAATTTTTTGGTACATTCCTTGTTTGACAACGTAACCTCCGCAGTAAACCGAGGTTTTTTACATTCCACATTTTACATTTTATGACACATACATTTCTGGACCTGCAGCATTTCTGGTTTAAGTGTGTGTCATGTCAGTGAGAACACAGCGGACGCTCAGGTGTGATGCTACCGCGACACGTTGCTCCTCACGTGTTGGCACTCAATGGAGCGCTCTGGAAACAAACAGTTTGTCTCTGAAGTCACACTTCACGATGTGTTGTTGGTGTGTTTCAGTTGTGTCTGTGCATCTTGATCACGACGTCAGACTCTGCCATGTCTGCTGACAACTACATCATCCTGGGCGTCGGGGTGTTTTGGGCCTGCCTGACGGCTGCTGTCGGGGCTGTTGCAGTGAGTGCTCATCCATCATCTTCACCATAAACCAATGAGAAAAATATCGTACAGGATGTACAGTAAACAGTCTAAAGCACACATGGTGAAATATACAAGTCAGAGTTGTGGTTTCTTTTTTATCATTTTATGAACTACTTGTTGTTTTTCAGGTTTTAAAGGAAGCCAAGGCGTTAGTTTGGGTCTTCATGGTGCAGAATCTTCCTCAAGTCGCCTTCTTTGTATATCTGATGTACACGGTGAGTTCCTACCGAAGACGTATATCTTTAAATATGGACCACAAATGTATAAATCCGTTTGAAAAAACAGCCTAAAGCAACTGGTCATTTTTTACCAAAAGGTGCTAGAAAAGGCATGAATAGAGTATTTGTTGGGGACTGTTTTCTGCAGTGGATTAATACGTGTTTGATATTTCAGTGTGTATTGACAGCAGCAGGTTGATGAATGTGTGACCGAGTCAATATCGTAGTAAAAATAAAGATGTGTAATGTTGAAACAATGTTAACATTAACGTTGAAACATTACTTAGGTGGCAAGCCAATAGTACTTGAGTAAAAGTCTTAAGGTATCTGATATTAAATGTTCTTATAGGTAAAGTTTAAATCATTGGCAAACACATAGCTCAAATGATCAGAATCAGAAATAACATCTGTTATTACGGAGATATCCACTGAAATGAGCATGCTAACAGCGAGCTCAGGCCTACAGGGTTATAAAAAGCTCTTGTGCTAGCGGTGTAAACAGCAACACCCCCCCGGTCTCCGAGCTCCAAACCACTAGCTGCACGGCTAACTGAGCCAACTAGCTGACAGCAGCGACAGTTAGCAGCACTCAGCAGTTGTTCTGGTGATATTCTGCCCCCTATTAGCCTTAAGTATGAATGTGACACTGGTCATTCTTAACACTTGCACCTTTTTAAGTAACAAGAGTAAAAGTCATTTTATGCATGTCTACGAGTGTGTATACACTACATATTGTGTGTGGACCAATGATTGGCCTGGTGCATTATCTGATTCAAAATTCCGTAATGTTCTGATTCTTGGAACCTGTGTTTTGTTTTTGTTTTTATCACAGACTAAATCAATTGTTTGAAAAATGTGCTGCTTTCGGCTCTGGTGCAGCAGTCTGCAGTGTAACTAATAACTCAAGTTATCAGATGCGTGGAGGGGAGTAAAAAGCACAATATCTGTCTCCAAAATGGAGAGTGGAAGTATAAAGCAGCAGAAAAGGGAAATATCAAAGTCAAGTACGAGTACCCTCAGAACTGTACTTGAGCACAGAACCTGATTGAATATCACTGGACTTTTGAGTGGTATCAAGCGTTTTGAGCTTCAGCATTGGAATCCAGCTGGAAAACGATGTTTTTGCTTTAATTGCAGGTGATAAAGAAGTGGTCCGAGGACAGCGTGTACATCCTGGAGGCGGCTGCTGTCACCAGCGCTTTGATTTCACTGCTGATTAAAGTGGGTTTATTCTGGGGCCTCATCAGGCTGGTGCACAGCTTCGGACAAGGCCTGAGGGAGAGGAGTGAGTAAACCGCCTTCCTTTTCTTGGTTTCAGTCCTTCAAATGTTTCTCTGATCAGAAGCCTAAACAGACGCTACACTTCAAACCTGGCTTTAACCTGGGCTGACCTTGAGCCTGTCTATGTTGGCTAGAAAGCAGAAGAAAAAAACACAATGTTGGCATTAATCCTTTTTTTGCTTTCCCAGTGTCGGCACCCAGCAAGTGATATAACATCCGGTGGTGGTGGAGCAAGGACGCAGCTGCTGGTTGAAGGCCTCAAGAGAAGAAACCTCAGCCCGGAGGTGCCGACTGTAGAGCTCAACATTTTGTTCAACACTGTGCTGTTTACTGTATCCATTTCATTTCATTACTCGTTTGTCAGCGTGCCTGAACAGGGGAGGTACAGCTCCAACAGTTTAGCTGCATTTAAACATTTTTATATGAAACTCCATCAAATGCCTTTGTACTTGGATTCATATAGGTTTCCTATTTTTATTGTTCTATGCACTGTAATATCTTTCTCCATTGGTGTTTGTAGGCTCTATGTGTAAACACCAAAGACTTTTTTAAGCAGCCTCCATTTGAAAAGGAGTTTTTATTTAAAAGGCCTTTTTTTCCCCCTTTCTTTCCTTCCTGTAAATTACACTCCGAGCTGACTAACTTCAGTCTGCCTTTTTTAAAGTCATCGTTGTCGAACTTGAATCTTGCGATCTGGACCACTTCTTAGAGCGACACTGGAATATTTTTTAACTGAACTTTCTGTAGCACCTTAATGCACTTAACCAAGTGTTTTTTTCATCATCGTTTTTAATAAACTGTCAAACCAACACCGACTGTTTTCATTTGTTGCTTAATGAGACGGGGAGGAAGTTATTTGCAGGGTACCAACACCTGATTTAACGTCCAATTC
>CAEMYA010000117.1:2255156-2276682 GCA_903131615.1 Diplodus sargus
ACACACACACACACACACACACACACACACACACACACACACACACACACACACACACACACACACACACACGTCTATAAAACCTACACAGATTTCAGCTATGGCTTAGGAGACATTTTAAAACCGAGACGTTAAAAATACACTGAAGACATCCAAACTGTGGTCTCTCTGCTTGGAATTAACCATCTCGTCTCACTCTTGACACGCCATCCCGACGCACTGACCATACACCGTGGACCGCGCTGCGTAATACGGCTGGCCAATCAAGCGTCAACGTGTGGTTAAAATGGAAACGCATAAATCACAGATCTGTGCGAGCGCATGATTAAAAAACATTACCATGATGTAAACCTTGAAAAATAAGATTTCTGTACATTAATGATACCAGTGTTTAAGGCACAGTCTGTACAGTCGGGCCACTATTGCCAAGAAGATGCACTGTATATCTGCTCTTCCCCACTTTAAAATCGTCTAAAACGTTTAATTCTTAGATGGAATTAAATCCGTTTTTTTTCTGATTTGAGTAACAGTAATAGGGAAATTTTGATTTGATGGATTCTTTTTGTTAAATTTTCCAGAAAACTGCAACGTGGCCTTCAGCTTTACTGAGAAAACTACTGTTTGTTGTTAGGTATGTAGCGCAAGTGTCCCTGCAATCTGTCTTCAAGATTAAAAAGTGCTAGAACAGACCTGATAACACCCATCGAGAGTATTGCAATAACTGCTGTCCACAACTGACCTTGTGCGTCCCGACCCCTGCATTTCCTTTTGATTATAAGTCAAAATACTTTTCTTTACAAACTGAGCTCAGAGGGCCAGTTTTTTACTTTGTAAAGAAAGAAAACACAGGGACGGTCCTGGAACAATAGTGTGGCCAAACTCCATTCAGAAATCCACCATTTTAACATGCTTACACATTAGAGCAGGACATCATTTTAAAGACTCCTCACTAATTTAGGTTGGGTAGGTTACATGCGTAACCGCGGTTCTTTGAATAGAATAGAAGAGTCTGATGAGGCTCGACGTTCATGTTTGTAACCCCTGAAATGTCCAATAAATAACAATTAATAAATACATTTTTCATCTTTGTTGTTGACAATATGTTTTTTCATTTTTTAGATGAATTATAGATTTTTTTTGTCTTTTGTTTTTATGCCATGTCAGAATTTCTTCCAGGTGGTAATTTCATTTCAAAATGTCAACTTTGAAGAGCGGAGTTACTCCACCATCACAAATTCAACTGCTTTGAGGCTTTATAAGTTATTTCAACATGAATTGGTTTATATTTTGTTTTTTTCATGGTACTATTGATCTTAAAATACCTACAATAAAATGTCACGTTATTTTATTATGATTTAGTTGGACACTTAGGGGTTTCATAGTTTGCCTCTAATTCCATATTTGTGTACCACAAAAATAAAACATGGCAGGCCGCAGCAAAAGTGCTGTTTGGCCCAAAAACAGTTTTTGTCTTAGCATTTAAATTGTTATGTAAGGCAACATTAATATGATGGTTTGTTGAATGGAGTTTGGTGAGACCCCCCCTATCCATAAAAGACAAAATGGCACAGAGCACGGTCAAGCTAAAACCAGGACCTCAGGAGTCCTGGAGACCTTGGAGAAGACCTCTAGGATCTTGGAATCGGCCTCAGAACTCCTCGTCCTCTGAGCTGAGGTAGTTCTGCTTCTTCCTCACGTTCCAGTGTAAACACTCGGCCAGGCTCTCGAACCAGTCGTTGACCGGGTCACGTGAACAGATGGAAGGAACGGGGAAGCAGGAAGTGGTGATGGTAATACTGGAACAAGGATGGAGAGAAAAAAAAGAGAGAATCAGACAAGGTTTTGTGTCACAACGGCTGAATGAGGAAAGGAAAGTCCAGGTATTTGCAATCACGAAAGCAAAGAGAAGGTGTTGAAATCAGATTCAGTAACTTCCTTCTGAAGAAACACTGAGTATTTCTCTGTGAAGGGTTCCACATCCTGAAATGACTGGCAGCTCATTTCAAGCACCAGGAAGATGATTATACCTGGAGGCGTTACATAAAGACTGACTGGCCACAAGCCTATTAACAGGTTGATAAGGTTACTTAACAAAGCCTGCAAGTGTTGAGGCAGCTGCTGGACCAGTTAAACTTATTATCCATTACAGAATCTGCGTGCTTCGCTTTGCTTCATTTGCTTGGCTCCGCATGCTGTTTGTATGGTAAAGGTGTGATGACCAGCAGGTATGTGGACCAACCTGTCTCCGTGGCAGATCTCTTGTCTCTTCCTTCCATCGAAGGACACCCAGGCTGTGTTTCTGGCGTCCCGAGAGAGCATTATCTAAAGAAAAAAGACAAGCAATGAATACAGAAAGGTCACACGAGGAACACGATTTTTTTTTTTTATCACAGAGAAAATATGACAATGAGATTTCTTCTTTCTTTAATTACAAACAGTGGATGTACACACACCTTTAGCTCCACCCCGGCAGGCACCACGATGGGTCTGAAGGAGAGCGAGTGTGGGCAGATGGGGGTGATCATGATGGCTGGGACGTTGGGATGGATCATGGAGGCTCCTGCTGCCACAGCGTACGCTGTACTTCCTGTAGGTGTGGATACTATCACGCCTGAGTGGGCAAAACAGACACGTGCACTCAGTGAATTAAAGCATGATTTCAGGGCGAACTTACAAACACTGTGTATGTTTCTCCTAAAAGCACAGTTAGTCATCCTTCACAATAAAAGCATCATCTCCACAAATGTCAACTACTCTAAAAGCTTACGCCACAGAAACAAATGATGTTTACAAATACTCCTGATGGCCAGTGTTTTATCTCACACTAACCCTCTGTAGTGCTTCAAGCTAAATGCATTTTATTCACAGAAGTGCTGCAACTTACAAATACTTTCACATTATTTTGATTAATATATTTATTGTTTTGACTATAAAATGTAAGAAAAGTGAGAAAATGGTATAAAATGGCAAATCTTAATGCTGGAACCAGAAAAAAATTGACATTTCACTGAAAGTTCTCTTCTGGGCTTTTTATATGTACACTCCCAGTCAGCCATTAGTAACGGAAGTTAAATTTAAATGTTATTTTCTTATTGTGAGACGGTGGTTACTTTCCAAGGCACATAAACAATCCAGTGCAAAGATACCTCAAGTCGTTTTGACTATAAAACACACAACGATTTGAATTTTTCAGATTTGAACACATGAGGAAAACTACTGGGGAGCTACATAATGATAAAACCTATAAAAAAACCACAAAGAAATTTTAGACAACTTTAATAACTGACTTAATTATTTGAATATCAAAAGTGTACTCTCCCTATTTTACTCTGTAATAAGTCACTTAATTGTTTTAGCACTAATTTAGCCTAACGTATGTATTAATTTCCAATTTGGTTGCAAAGTATCAGCAGTTCAGTGTGTGACAGCTCATCCAGGTCGTTTCCAGAAAAAGAGATATAAGGGACTTAAGGGACTTCCTAATCAAATAAAGAAAGGGAATAAAGGGTAGCGCTTTGGTTCTGCTCTTAAAAAATCAAAAGTACCACAGGACTTCGACACATTATTATACCACATATTGTGAAAAACAGAGTATTGTTGTTTCTACTTAATGGCACCTTCATGTAGTTCAGCTTGATCTCACTTCCCTGGTGTGGAGCTTACAATTTAACAGATGGACGGGTATCTTCATTTGCAAGTACGTCAATACATTGACCCACCATGGGTGTTAATCTGCTACATGCTGTTTTGAAACATTGTGTGTAATTGTTAAGCTGCATGAACCTGATGAAACCTGCAGGTTGTCTGCAGCCAGCCGAAGAAACTCAAGGACACGACACGATGCGTATGAATCATCGTCAAAAGTTTGTTTACTAGTGACAATTTTTTAGGCTTAGAATAGCTGTTGTTTTTGTTTTGTTTTTTTAAGTCTATATATCTATTATCTCTATATATCTATATTTTGGTTTGATTTGTATTTTGAATGGATGCCCTCTCTAACACAACAGCAATGTCTAGAAACATCTGTGCAAAGTCCAACTGCATGCTGGGAGGCGAATGTCAGCCAGAAGCGCAGATACTAAACTTTGCACT
The DNA here is from genome assembly GCA_903131615.1 of Diplodus sargus. NCBI lineage: Eukaryota > Metazoa > Chordata > Actinopteri > Spariformes > Sparidae > Diplodus > Diplodus sargus. Next base: position 2,259,249 of record CAEMYA010000117.1, read on the forward strand.
ATCCACAGATGTTCTTGTTTGGGCTGTCAGAGTGTATTAATACCACCCAGTCCAAAGCCTGGCTGCTATACAGTATCAACATACAACACTGATCTGATTTACGTGTCAGCACCCTCAGACTCTGGACTTGTTGAATGTTGGCGGTACAGTGCAGACCAGACTGACCCCATGCACTGTAAGTATTTACATTATTACAGATTGTGTGCCCACTCACCATCTCCCTGCACTGTGGTAATGAGGTGTCCATCAAGGAAGAGGTCGACATTGGAGAGATAGGAGGACGGTCCTCTGTCCACCACAACCTCGTTCAGTACCTGAATCACACACAGGGAACACACGTAAACTTTTGTGACCTCCACTTTTGAGACCTCCACTTTTGAGACCTCCACTTTTGAGTTTTGAGAAACCTGGATGTCCTCGTACTCCCACAGAAACAAACATACTGCGGCTTGTAAACACCACATCCAGGGTTCCAAACATTCTTCTTTTGTACAGAAAACAATTGAGGTGGTGAGAAATCAAGAGTCAACTGTACAAACATAAACATGGATGCTGTTAGAATTACGTATACAAAGATTTCTCATTTTCCATGCAAATATCATATTCCAAAGTAGGTCAGTCGGTACGTAAACATGCTCGTTAACGCCACGTCTGCACGAGACGAGACACTGACAAAGACTCTCAACCTCATACCTGAAACGCTAATGACAGTTCTTGCTCAAGTGCTCCCTTCACAACATGTTCAACGCACTCAAGCATCCAGCCTAAATAGAGCCGAGTCACTATGACAAAACACGGGTAACCTGTTTGACTTAATCACAGTCCAGGTTTAGACTGTTGACAGGATATAAAATTGCAGCATGCGTTGCTTTATTATGATTCCTGCTCCCATTCTTATTCACAACTTGACGTCTGTTTGTTTTGAAGAATCAGAGCCTTACGTCGTGGCAAGGAATGTGAGACTACTAATGTTGGCAAAAGTCCAAATGTCAAGACATACTGAAGTAGCGGTGCATGGTGCAGATGTTACCTGATACTGCATGGCTTTACGGCTACTTTCAACGTCCCCATTGGTCAGGATGATGCCCTTCTCGTCCATTCTGGCCTTCTTCTCCCAGTTCTCTTTAAGCACCCGGACTACCAAGCGACTTCGCAGGACAATTGCAGCATTACCTTTATTCAAATTAAATACACACACATATATATATAAATGCACAAAGTTTCTTTTATGATTAAAAACTGGAGTAACACATGCATTTGTAAACACATCAGGAGTGCCGTATAAAGCCAGAGGCTGACAGAAAGATTTAAGAGCATTCTTTACCTTCAATAATCTGGGTGACCTGAGACTGGTATGTGTCAAATTTGAAAGGTGTCAGGAATCCCAAGGAGCCCAGGTGAAAGGCCATAACTGGTGGAACACTCTCCTACAATTAACAAAGGAATGACACGATTGTCACGTCGAACCACTACATTTAAAAAATACCCACAAAAGCTGTTTTTCTAAAAAAGAAAAAAACCCTGGGAGGTTGAACACAAACCTGAAAGAGCGAAGACGCATACAGCAGAGTTCCATCTCCACCAAGACAGATGATGAAGTCTACGCGATTGGAGATGTCGTCAAGATCTGAGAAATACAAGGACAACAAACCTTTTAAATATCCTACCAAAGAACTTTACTGGCTTTTTTTAATATATAGTGTATAGTGCAAAGAGACTGGTTAGATTTTGTACCTTCTCTGAAAGTGCAGAATTTCTTCGTAATGGCCCCGAAGTTTTCATCACCTGAAATGGCAGGGTCCTCCAAAACTTTCTTTTCTACATAAACAATCATGTTTTTCACCTACAACAACACACGACAGAAAGACAAGATTAGCAACAGCCACTGCAGAATATTACAAAAGTTGGTGTCTCTGCTCACAAAGACAGTTTTATTACAAGTGTTTCACTAGTTTGAAGACTTGATGACTGATGGATTTTTTTATTTTGAACAGAGGACTTGAATGCAAGAGTGCAACACACACAGTGGTATTACAGTGATCCCTCACCAGCTTCCCACCAGCAAACGCTGCTAATTCTGTCATGAACACACGGTCTTACCTCAGTGAGGAATATGCAGAGCTCTTTGAAAGGCTCCAGCAGACTGGCATCTCGAATCTTCTTGATGACAAGGACACTTTTGGGCGGCTTGTTCCACGTCAGTCTCTGGCTGGCGGGGTCCTGAATGTGCCTGAACACACAAACACAACTTTAAACTCAGGAGGGCAAAACAGAACAGAACATTTGATAATGACTCCCCCCTTATTTATATCAGCTAAGACCTGAACCAGATCCTGGCTGATGTAAAATCTCTTATCCAACTGAAGAATCATTCATAACCAGGATTTGCAAACTAGCTGTCCAATTAGTGTCCCTGGCTTATAGTCTGGCTCTGTTGCCAGATACTGCCGACCCCACGTGTCTCCTGCAGGGTCATTTTCAAAACATTACACAAGAATGACTAAACTAACAGGGAGAGTGAAATGCCAAGGGTGAAGCTGAAACGAATCTGAATCACACGGACAATGAGGTGGACCGAGCCAAGGGGTAAAAGTCTGGGCTGATATATCGATACCAAAGTCTGTTCGTGCCTCTCATTAGTCTCAGCTCTGTCATACATGTTAGGCAGCCACTGATCGGACAACGGGCTCAGTCAAGTTCTTATACAAGAACTTATTTTTGTTGACACCGCTACAGTCTCGAGCAATCATTTTCTAAAGAGTAGTTTTGTATCAGTTAAATGTCAGCGCTAATAGGTAGAACCATTGCATGCATGTCTCACTAATCGATGATTATCAAATGTTTATTATAAGGTTGTTGTTTATAAACCTTTACAACTGCTTAAGAAATTGTTCACACTGTTAACGGTTAACTATTAACTAAATCATTTTTAAATGATGGGTATTTGTAAATGTTACCCTTACTTGTTATGTACCACTTTTACACATCTCTTTACTTCCTTTACTATGCAGGGTTACTCCAACACAAGCAGCACACATAGCTGACACCCTCAGGTACCTGATAACAATCAGCACTGCTTCAAATTACCTCTGCTGGTAAATTAGCATCAGTATCACATGAGGAGATTCATACCAATCACAGGTGGAGGATGGTAGTTTCAAGCCTTGCTATCAGTGGACGTCACCGAGACCAATGTGCTGTCTTGCTGGCTTTAATGTTAACACAAGAAGTTCCCCTTCCCTTGGCCTTCAAATGACTGCCTAATCATATCAGTATTGTTGGTATTAAACTGTGTTTTTTTGTGGGCTATGATATCTCTACTCAGACAAACAGTTTGTTGTAGTGTCTTAGCACACGTGGTCTACCATACAATGGGATAGACCGATTATCTGTGTGGCCAATTATCGCGGCCGAAGCACTTTTCCGATTATCGGTATCTGTGTTTTTTGTGTTTGACTGCAGATAAATAAATACATTTTAAAATGCAGTACTTTGGTTCAGATGCAGCCCCCTTTCTCTGTTAGTGGTCACCACTCTGTGGTCCCACAACACTATCTCATGTCAAGAGTAAGAGCCGATCAGCACTGAATAATCTGAATTTGCAAAGTGACAAGGAGCTTTGGTAGCAAATGAATGGAGTGGAATTAAAGTAATATTAAAAATAATAATGATCATAGCTTGGATTTATATAGCGCCTTTTAAAAGACCTGAAACAGGTAGTGTTTGATGCTGAACATGGAAATACTGAAGCAAAGTACCTCAAAAATGTAAAGAAAAAAAACAAAAAAAACAAAAAAAAACAACTACAGTACTTGAGCAGATTTCATTACTGGTTATTCTCAACTATGAATAAAGATTTTGAATTTTGAAATGCATGTTGCTTCCAATTATTGGTTATCTGTCTCCTTGATCATCAATAATCAGTATTAGCCCTGAAATAGCAGATTGGTCAACGCCTACTGTCTTCAGCTCAAAATAGACCTTAAAGTTATCACACACAATCTCACTCCGTAAAACTGACTGAACAGCTTGAAATATCGCCACCAGACCCCGTGAGTCTCTTCCCACCTGTGGAAACCACCAGGGGAACATTTTATATCTAGTGAAATCTGCTGCTGCACTGTTTGGAATAAAACTTCTCTTTTATGAGACTGAATATAGATTGTTCTGACATAAGAAAGCAGAACATTCAGATATTCTGTTCCCGTTTGTTTTACCACTCAAAAAGGTCCAAAATGACCTAAAAAATACAATGTAGAACTACAGCTGGAAAATTGCCAGCGATTATTTACGTAAGGCAGTAATTACAAGAATCAGACTGCATTACACTGTACAGGCTACCCTCGCTTGAGGCAAACATCCAGCTCTAGTACAACACTTCCTCAGTGAAGTGTACCCGTTTGATCCAAACCTGAACAGGTACAAACAGAAAAGTGGAGCTGTGTGCAGGCCCGGTTTCACCGACAAACACAGGACACAAAGCAAAACTTCATTAGCATGTGAAGCGGCGACGAGCTGTGATCTATTCATGTACAACTTCTCCTCTGACCAACCTCAAAGCATCAGAACCCTGACCTTCCCCTTTCATTCAGCAACCCCGCTCCGTCCAAACCACAGGGCCGGGCTGTTACAACAGCCGGGCTGTGATAACATGCAAACAAAGCCACAAGGAACATGTCAGAGCCGCGATTACACTTTGATACGGCCACTGAACCTTTACATCACATCAGCCTCCGGAATCTGTATCAGTCCAACCATGCACACATTTTCACACAATCATTTTCTCATTTCAAAAGAGCCTAAACTTAACATTTTGAACATGGTTCTGACATCACACACCAGTTTGATATTACTATTAGCTCCCTGCTGTGAAGCTCTCTGAGCATCTGCAGCAGTGACCCACACACTGCCTGGTGCTGCCAGTAAATATTTCACCAATAAAACATGTTGAAAAAAGAAAAAAAAAAGACACAGGGACGCTCCTCTCACCATTTCCACACTTTGTTCTCACTGTTGTTCCCAGCAGTGTCCTGTTGTATGCACTGGTCGAACTTCATGGCTGTCCACATGTACTGCAACAACGATGCTGCGTCAGGTCAACTCAGCTGGAGAACGGGGCTCTGTCCCGGTGGCACGTGCACGCAAAACAAAAGCACATTCTGCCTCTAACAACTTCCTCGAATGCTGCACATTGTAGAGCAGCTGGAGCGACTGAGTCAGATAACTTCTTGCGGTCGAGCTGTTGAGTCAGCCGCCGGTTTTCTGAGAGGCTGAGGGTGTCTCCATGCGCTGCGGTGGGGCTCCGGGATCAGCTGACAGCTCCTCGAGCGGGATTCACCGTGGCTATATTTATCCCCGCTCAGGACTTAACAGTAAAACCTTCCTGGTGCATTGTGCTGCGGGGTTAAAGCTCTCACTCAACTTAAAGCATGATTTCATCTCAGCACCCGCCTACCAGGGCTGTGCTGAGCACGCCCATTTCAGGGAAGGGCTTTCCTTATTAGACAGGTGTGATTTACTGAAATGCAACTCTCACCTAGAACTAGAATATCCACTGCAATGAGAGCTATGACGACTCAATAAGCTATCTGTCCAATCACGCATTTTATCACTGTGATTAACACTGAAAGGTTTATATTGATACTTTTTTAAATAGCTTGATATTTCCCTGTTTATTAAAGTTAAGAAAATGTCCTTTCCATTATATGACCGTTTTCAAGGAAAGACAACATGGCCAGCTGACGTGCAGACAGGGGAAGTACGGGGCAAGTAGAATGCATCGACTGAGCTCTGTGGGTGAAATGCCTCATCACATGTTATGGGAATACAACAGGATGGACTTGGGCTTCCTTTTGACCTACCACAGTCCCCATGACCAGTTCTGTTCATTGGTAAACAATAAACTTGTTCCTGCATAACTTATTGACAGACTTTATCTGAAGAACTATGGACTTGGGGTAGGTGTATGTGATCATGTCCTGTAACAAAGGCAGCATGTAGTGTTATTTACTGTAATTTACTGTAACCAAAAATGCCATAAACACTGAATACATTCCAGCATCCCTGTTTCTACTTCATTCTTCTCTTCTCACTCTTCCCACATATTCTTGCATATTTGCATGACAGTGATTTCCACAAGAAAGCAACATACCTGTACCTATTCCCATCTTCTTACCGCCTTTTATTGCTTGTATTCTTGTATTTATCTCCGTATTTATATCATATTGATATTTTGCATGTTGTTTTCTTTTATTAACGTATCCTTAGTCTAGGCTTCGCTGTGTTTGGCTTGACCTTTGAGTGTTTATTCTATACTACCGTCTTCCAGAGATCCTGGTTTTTACTTTGAAAAGCACTTTTGGTGCAACAGGCTGTATGCAGGAATCCTGAAGTAGCATTTCGTACCTTTAAGGAGCCTTTCCATTCCGTTCCTTATCATTACAACATAATTCAAACAGAGGTGGAAACAAAGCACAAGAGAATGACCTGAGTGACCTACCCAATGCAAGGTTTATTAGAAAGAAACTTTTAGAAAATAGTATTTGACCAATAAACAAAGCAAGTGAGAAAATTACTAATTAAATATACTTAATTTTGGTGAGCTTTAGGAGGGTACCATGCAGGACTTTCATATATAATACCCAGCAGTGGAAGAAGTATTACATTTTTTACTACAAAGAAATACAACAATGTAAAATTCCTGCAGTAAAAATCCTACTAAAGTAAAAGAACAGTAATATCAGCTAAAAGTGTCAAAGAAAACGTATTCTGTAGAAAACACGCCCTGCGACTGATATATTATTAGATAATCTATCAACAGATCATTAACATTTGCATCAGTTCTGCTGTAGTTGTCAGTAAGTTATATACGATGAGATAGTTTAATCAATTAGTTCCCAACCTAAGGGTCGGGGCCCACAGAAGGTTCACACGATAAATCTGAGGGGTGCTGAGATTGTTGATGGCATACCCTACCCAAATTTGTATTATTTTTTTCCAGAACTTTAGACTAATCTTGGCTTTTTTGTGTAATAGTTCTGAGTTGTACCTCTCAGACCCTCAGAAATCTATTAAAATTAAACCATATGAGGGGTGAAGAAGAGAACAGAAGTTAGAACAAAGTTAGAATTGCTTTAGAATTAATAATTCAGTCGGTGCATCGATGTGGAAACCACTGCAGTTTATTTTGCATGGAGATATTTTGACGATAAAATCTATCAACTGAACAAAGGATATTAAACAATTGAATATGTTGAATCATCATGACAAGAAGGCTAACAGAAGGATGACGTGGCGGTTTTGTTTAAGTAGTCGATTATATCATGCAATGCATAATGACAGAGAATGTGGACTATAGTTCGCTGACAGGGCTGGCTCTAAAAATAATCCCTTTGGTTAATGCTGTGTTAAGTTTCAGGGCGTGTTTGGCGTCAGGGACAGTCGTGATGGGTGGACACTCTCTGTAGTCACATAACAAATGCTTCATCTGTATCACAACCACACCCTCCCACAGAGAATGACTGAAGTGGTCAGTATTCCTCCTTTTCCTTTACCTGAAAGCACTACAGCAGCACCTTTAGTTTGGATCAAAAATAGCATGGTGGCTACTTTTAACCTGTCTAGCGGCTTTGAGGAAACTAATCTGTCAACTGCCGCTGCCAAAAACAAACATGGCTGGGAGACACTTATGTGACTGAGGGAGTCAAGAGGCCAACAGTCTGACCGCGCTGTGAGGGGAAAACACCAAGTGTCTTTCTTAACTCTGCTCACTGACTCACTAAGTAGATCTATGTAGAAGTTCCAGGAGGTGCGTTCAGCTTTTCTCAATAATGTGTCAGAATGATCTTGATATGATTCTGTAGTAATTTGCGTTGTATTGCATCACACCACGTATGTAACATCGATAAGTGCAGGCTCTGTCGGTCAGAAGGTTGGATTCAATGAAACGTTTATTGCAGGGCTTTTCTCATTGGATCACTTCATATCTGAGTTTAAAAAAAAACTGTCAAATAATCAATTAATAGTTTGTTAACTAACATATCATTAATCATTTTTTGCCATTCCAGTGTCTGAAATGTGAGGATTAATTTCATTTACTTGTCATGTAATAAATTAATTATTATTATAGTGTGATGATATTTTGAAATCTGGGTTCAAAATCAAATACCTATATCAAATACCTCATATCTTGCATTGCAAGATTGCAAAGATACAAGAGACAATAAAGTAGGAATTCTTAGCCTATGCTAAATATTAACACAATGACAGATATGACAAATGATCATCAGTAATGCTGCTAAAATGACTAAGTATGTAAAAGCAAGTTACAAGTAGAATGGTCTCATACGTTCAGAAAATGACATCACTTTATTGTAATGCAGCCAGTAAAACCAGGGTAACAAATTGAATGATCTTTAAAATCTAAGATGATATACGGTAGACTCAGATCATGATCAATATATTGCCCACCGATACTACCTATTTACAGCAGTAACTTTTAGCTGGAACTATTAACACCATCTGGTTTATAGGCTCTGGAAAAAAAACTAGTAAATGAACCTAAACTTGAAACTACTGTTCATCTCTTCACTATAACAGCATGAACAGCCAGAAAGTAAATTATGAGGTTTTTTGGCTTTGTACTCAGCACAATGGATCCAAACTGAACTGTGAGGTTAAAGTGTCAGCTTTGATGTGACAGAGTTTACGTTCACATTATATGAACAGTGTAGAAAGTAGTGTTGTCAAAACTGAAATACTGAAATATGGATTAATACTGATAGTGATTATTTGAAGCTGGTCTCAAGGTTGTGTTCATTTTGCCCGTCATATTGAGCATTGTGTCAAATACTGAATCTGAGCAGGCATTCAATGCAAACTTTTCTTGCAACAGACATTTCTAATGGAGTCAAAAAGGTCCTAGACATGCTGTTCTACTGGTTTTGGGTGCTGTTTGCTTTCAGTCTGGTAATCAGAAAATCAATAACATTCTCAGTTGTCGACCGGACCGTTTCGCCTGTTTAACCCTATAAATTCCTTGGTTGCCTCGTCTCAATGTTTAGCATTATTGTCCTGCTGCACTCCAAACTCACATTAACAGTTAGATTTAGCAGCAGATGAAATCCACCGTGCTGGAGTCGAGCTAAAATAATGAAAAACACGTCACTGCCTTCATATATTACCTGGCATCATATTAAAAATGACACGTGTTTGACGGCTTGATTTGCAGTTTAAAATGAAAACAATGAAAGAAAAGAGAAGAAGAAAATAATGACTTCAGATGCAGTTCTAGACCATAGTAGCTTGATAAACACTTCTTCAATATGAGTATAATATTTGACAGTTGTATTAGTGCAGCCGTAAATCACGGCCTTGGTTTAAAGATGTCATTTAATTACTTTTAGATGGGACAGTACAGTATGTGACGTTCCACTACAGTATGCAATACTTTGTTTTTCAAACTCTGAAGTGACATGAGAGGATATTAGGAAATGTGAGAGGAAGATTGGGTTTGTGAGGTTAAAACTTCTCATAAATAACCAGTTTAGTAGAAGTGTAACATATAGATCAGTTTACTGTATTCAGTTACAGGAGTTCTAAATTCTTATCATATAAACTCTAATAATAATAGAATGGATTACATAAAAAATATAAAAACACAAATATATAAGGTTTATTAAAATGTTAATTGCAGGCAAGTTTGCTTTAATGTAACTCTACCACCTTAAAGATTCAATATTTATTGATCACAGGTGTGTAAGTCACAAATGGGATTCTTAGAACCTGCTGACACGAGGATTCTCATGCTCAGCATCTTTTATGAATCCAACATAAGAAAACTGTCTAAAGAAAAAGCTTAAGTGCAGATTTAAGAACATGTTTGTAAATGAGGCCTCTGGTGCAGGAAAATGACCACTGACTGAACTTTTAATCCTTTTCATCACGATATAATATCAATATATTTCCGTAGTCCAAACCCACTTGACTTAAAACTGCATTTTCATTGTTAGTCAAGCAAAAGTTTAATCAAGAGAAGACTGTTTATCAGTCCATATCTGCAACTATTTTACATTTTGCATGTTTGAATTCTTTTTTTGACATCCACTATTTTATGTGGTCTGGGGAAACTGCATGTTTTTACCAAATAAGTAATCTGCATCTGACCGCTACCTGTTCTAGTTAAAATGGCAGTTGGTAAATCAGTGCTGACGCAAAGAAAAGTTCATTATTAACAGTGTCACAACTGAACCCACGTCTCAGAGCCATTACTGGCCCAGCAAGATCTAAAAAGAGACAGCAAGCGGCGTTCATGGTCTCTGTAGTTGCACAGACTAAATTGACACTTGAAAAATGAAAATGAGACCGCCTTGTGACTGTTGCAAAAAAAACAACTATCAACTTGTTTACCATAACCACCTTCAAACTTGGCCTACGTTATGATCTCCACTACACCATTTGAAGGTTTGTGACTGCATCCTGTGGTTCTGACGCTATCGTGTTGACAACACAAAAGGCAGGGCACACAAAAACACACATACAAACACACACACAAAAACACACACATACACACACACACACACACACACACACACACACACACACACACACACACACACACACACACACAAACACACACACACACTCACTCATACTGATGCATCACCTGTTTGCTCTGTCTGACTTACATTACTGCGTGTGGATTCTGGAGCATGCATGCCTTTGGCCCGAATGTTGTCACAGGGCTTGGTCCGTGAAGAGACTGAGTCCTCCTGAAAGACAGGATGACAAAGACAAACATTCAGGTTTTAACGACCAAAGCTGTCAGACAAGAATGCACCTGCAAGACAGAAACAGGTAGTTAAAAAAAAAAAAAAGAAGCACAAGCTTAATTTTGTTTCAGCTGCGATATGTAAAATCACTTCTCCATTATTTACAGGACTAACTGGAGAATTGTCGATGCTGGCTGCTGATGGAGGTCTATATCATTATCTACACATACAAAGTTTCTCATCAAATAAATCCCATTTTCATTTCTTCATTTTTGTAGAAAAGAGAAGTGGAGCCACAGTGATTGAGACATAAAGACTGAGCGTGAGCCGAAGGATTTCCACCAGTTGAGGTCAGACTCTTACAACCAGGGTCATTTCTGTGGTCCATCTATTGTATTGTATAACATGAGAACGTGCTGAAAGCTCTCAGTCACTTTGGATGCTGGTACAAACAAATACAAAGGCAGGTACATGGGCCTGTCGTATTACTGAACGTCAAGATGCTCACACTTGAAATCCGCACCGAATGTTACTCTGATATAATTATCTGGAGGGATCAGAGTGTTCTGGGAGAAAAGGAAGCCTGCACTTTTACCATCTATCCAGAGAATAAAAATATTTCAATCCAAAATTAGATCTCCATCATCTTATTTTTATCTCCTCCTCTTTGCTTTTAAAATGTTTCATCCCATCCCATAAATGTAAGAACAGGCTAATTTGAACAAAAGGTAATGACACTGTTGAAATATCAAACACAATCAAAGGTTATCCAGCCATGTTAAATATTAAAATGTTAGACTACACTCAGCTTGACTTAAACTCTTTATTTCAGGCTTTTCAATCAAACTCACACATAGACTCATAGCATCTTTCAGCCAAAGTGAAACCCCTTCCCACGTCTTGCTGTGAGTCACTGCCCCACAATCATGAAGTAACCCAAGAGAATTCATCACCCTTCTACACAGATTTTAGATAGTAGTTTGTTGACCTAGATTCACGACCACACCTTTCTGTTAAATGTCACAAAATGAGTGGCTTTTTCCAAAATTAGGCGTACTCAATGAATGTATTCGTGGGAGGGTATTTCAACATCTTGGAAAAGTGTAATCTTTAAATGACTGCTCACTTCCTTGTTTCCTCATCAGTAATTGAACAGGAATGATTTGTGCCCACAGGACATGTTAAGCCTTTTCACTTCTCCTCGACGGCAAACCCCCTCGCTGTTGCTAAAACACACAAACAAAGCTCTTGCCACATCCACAGTGAACAAACGTTTCAGGCCACAAGCGTTATGTTTGCCTGACGCCACTCCTGTGACCGTTAAAAGGGATTGTACACACACATTTGCATTTCTCGACAGCCCGAGGTGGCGCAACAAGGATCATGTCACAAGTCTGTTTTGAAAAAGCTTCTCATTACATGGAACCTAAAGCAACAGCAGCTGTTCTCAAGTACCACACAGCAATAACTCAAGTCAGTCGTCTGTGTTGTGGCTATGTGGTCCATTAAATCAAAGTATCTACCTGTCAGGAACACCTAGACATATTCGTTCGGCTCATCATTTTATAGCAACGCATTATTTGAAACTGCCATGACAAGTTAGGTTACCTCATAAACAGCAAAACAGTATACAAACGAAACAAAGTAAAGTTAGTGAAAGCTTTTATTTATGGTCTGGGAAAGGACGGCATCCCTTAGTTATCTGCTCATACAATTCCTATGACCTATAGCCTCCAAAGAAAATGACTTGTCATCCTTGAATAATCATGTTCCACGTGTGGCACCTGCTCAACACCCACCTGTACTCAGAGGAGCTGCCGGCTGAGGAGGTGCTCAGGCTGCGGGCCTTCCTGTTGCGTCTAGCCAGGCTGCGGCTAGAGACCTCCCCTCCATCACAGGTGGAGCAGCAATATGGGGCAGCTTCTACTCTCACCTCTTCTCCACCGTCCATCTCAGACAGCCAGGCTGCAAGTAAACTGACAGGCCACACCAATCATTGACAGAGCCCGAGTCTGATGTTTACAGGCATAAAATCATGCGTCAACTTAGATACACAAACAGTTCTGATCCAATCTGCCATCTATGATGGAAACTTAGATCCAAACTCAACTGAAAAAAATAGGCAATTTAATTGATGCTTTATAAAAGCCTCACAAATATTTATTCTACCTATAGTATACATTGACATTTTACATATATTTATTGGTCTATAATTCGGCACATATACAATCCAACAGGCCTCACACATTTCTCCACATTTTCAACTTTTAATGTTGGTTTAATAGCATGTCTTTGCCAAATTAGGAACAGAAAAGCAACAGCGTTACTGCTACATTTAAACTAACTCTAAATCGAACATTATATCATTTTTGTAATAAAGGCTACAAAAATGTGTCTTACAATGCAAGGAATTCTAAAGCAATGCTTAAGTACAGTGTAAAGCAGCACAATGGCGGAGTTCATGGATTACAATGAAGTTTTCCAACATTTGAGGTTAACGTACCGTTGGCTAGCCGGTTGGATAAATAGCTGGCTATAACTAGCTACAGTTTAATAACTATGTTACAGCTGGGCGAGGTTAGCAGCCTCGTTGTCATTTATGCTAAGCAGCTTTGACAATCATAAGTTTCCCTAAAACATAATTATCCACCGACGTTAGCTAACAACAAGAGCTCCAGCGACACACAAAGCTGTGATAAGCGGATGAATGGTGACGAAGCCAGATGCTAGAACATTCACAGTGAGCTATCCCCCTGCGCTAGTGTAAAGCTAGTTAGCGAGCTAAGCTAGCAGTTAGGCATGTTCAACACAAAGCGTAATATCAACCACCCCTGTGCCCCCACACTACCTTGTACCCACAACGTTACAGGGGACGACACACAGTTGGAGCGCAGCGGACTGCCGTAGGATCAGAGCCTCGCCATTATTAGATAATAATGTTACACCATCTTACTTTACAAGAGAGCTGTCAACAGTCAGCCCATCACTTCCTGATACTGAGCAACCAATCACAGGCCGCCTCCTCGTCGATGTCATGTTGGACGACTTGACCAACCTGTGGTCAACAGAGGCAACATGACCAGCTCCCCCAGTGCCTGGCAGGGACAAATAACCGCGGTATGAGATCATTATAGATAAGTCCCATTGTACACACTGTTTAATCAAGCCAAAGACATAGATTAGTCCCTGTAATTGTGTTACAGTTCAGTTCAGCTGTGGATTCACAACTAAATCCACTTCCTTCTTCTTGTAAGTTTTGTTTGATACGTAATTGTTTATTCATAATAATGCTATATGTGTATGCTTTATGTAGAGCAACACTGGAGACCACATAGAAAATCCCGTATATATTTATTCAAACCTTGAAATAATCAAAGTCTGAGGATTAAGAAATGTTCACAGAGTTATGTTAGGACATATAAAATGCAGATGAATTTAAGATCCCGAGATTACTTCCTGGATCGGCAGTCGGGACGTCACGGACTTTCCTCCACCGTTTACGGTGCTACTTGAAGACTGAGATGGGCAAGTGTTCTGTGACGTCACAAAAGAAAGGCTCTGTGGAAATCTGTTGAGTCATGCTGGATTGGCATTATAACATAACTCATCAGGTTTCGCACCAACTGGAGTCCCTGCCAGCTCGCTTACGCTGTCATCGAAGCAAAAGGGGGTTATTACCAAACAGATATTCTGAATTTCATGGACATTTTTTCAATGATTTAACTTTTTTCCCTCAAGTTTTTAAACTGATATTCTAAATTTGAATGAGGTTTAGTGTCTTCAGACGTGTTGATGAAGATTCTCAGTCATCCAGGTCATGGTAATTCTTAGTGCTATATCGTAGGCAACTGGACCTCAGACGTTTGGACACTATAATGTGTTCTTCTGTGTTTGATTTGTTGCTATCTGCACAGGGGCGGAATGTGGTCTGCTTGGGGCCCTGATGCAAAAATTTGGCCCCTTATCTCCCCTCAGGGTGTGTAACCTGGGGCATGGGCACGGATTGTTTGGGTTGTGATCTAATCTTGCCTACGTTTGGTTCTTTTCTCCTGAAAAAATGCAGTCGGTCTGGTTGATAGAGTTACAAGGTGTTGATGGTGTCGAAGACAGCGAACGTGTCCTGATGAGTGTTTCAGGTTCTAAAATAATCGTACCTTCAGGCCGTGAATTTATCGAACAGATGTTTCAAATAAGCTCACCTTGGTTAGGACAATTCACACCTGAGCACATTAAACCAGCCGGCGACCAACAGAGCCGTCCCAATTAGACTTTCCATCACATTGTGCTGAACCCGATTCAGCGACACCAATTTGATTTCCCATGAATGTCTTTGCAATTTCTAACACAGACCATGTGAGCAAATGCTACATGAGAAATAAGTGAGTTCTTGACGTTATCATTTAGCCTGCAGTATCACTGCTGGATGATTAGCGTTAACTCCACAAAGAGGACAGACTGTACAGTGAAACTGCTCTGACTGCTGCTATAACAACAATAAAATGACAATACAAAGAACAGTATTTTCATTTAGTGTTCTGTGCTTTCGATTTTGGAGTACAGTATGATGATTGAATGTTTTATCCCATTACATTAAAACTATTTAAATATTCTCCTGTAAATTACACACTGTCTTGATTTAAATATACAACATTCGAAGTCTAATCTGGTAGAGGACGCTCCCCTATTGCATTTCAGATTTATGCCCAATAGATGGCAACAAAGGTCAGGGCACTTTCAACTGTTCAACTGGCAGCCCCTGGGTCAAATGCAGCCCTATGAGCACAGATTCTGGCCCTCTGATCATTATGTTAGTGGACTCATCAGCCCATTTATTAGTTATGTCTTTTGCTCAGTACAAAAGTACACTTATTTCATATAAAGGTTTCAACCCAAGCTGTTTAAACTGAGGGCCTGCTTCTAAATTTCCTGTGCTTTTGTACATGTTTCTTGTACTATTATGTGCAGTGTCCTTGAGAGCTTTGAAAGGCGACTTTAAATAAAATGCATTATTATTATGAGAACTAATTAAGAAAGTGGGGCAATATATATATTTGAGTGTTTTTTACACACTAAAATTCCGAGATTTAAAGGACAAAGGGAATGTAAAATATCTGACCCTTTGACACCTTTTCAAAAAAGTCAGACAACCTAGAGCTTCATAGCGACCAGCACCTGGAGGAAGTGAAGAATCAATAAGCTAATAAGCAAAATGACCTAAAGCAAGGCAATTAAGGCCTGTCAGTTGACTGTCTATGTTTACTGATAAAGACTGAAAAAGTTGTCAAGTCAGCCTCCAGTTTCAAGCCTCACAGTAACTACATGTGAAAACAGGACTTTAAGGTGTCCCTTTATGGCCAGAATGCATGGCTACCTTCATAAAAAGAGAAAACTATGTGCAAATAACTGTACAGAGAAGCCAGGCTGATTCAACAGTGGATAAGAAATTGTTTATTTTACTTGAACATAATTACAAGGAAACCAAACAGTCTGCAACATTCTAGCTTCAGTGGTAACCGCTCTAAGTGAATCACACTCAACACAGGAGGTCATCTCAAACTGCTTTTTATTACATCTTAAATAACAGTACATTTTAATATAGTTTCTATCTTGCATCCAGCTTTCGGTTGTACACTGACTGACTTTAAAATTAAATACAAAAGGTGAAAAGGGAACAGTGGGGGTGCAGAGCTCTACAGTTATTTGATGGAGAAAGAGAGAAAAGGAAAGGGAATTTAATTAATTTTTAATATTTTTTATTTCATTTTATTTTTTGCCAACTCCAGGCCTAACGCACAATTACAGCACATTTTTTGTACAGAATGTCGCAGAGAAAAAACAGAATGGAAAAAATGTCACTACTGCTAAAGAAAGAGCGTCTCTGTTTACAAGGAGAAGGGAACAACAGAAAATTCTGCCATTCAGATGCTGCAAGATTTTTTTTTTCATTTTTTATTAAAGGACAGAAAAAAACCTGTTATAAAATGTTTTTCTTTGTAAGTGGAATTGTGTTTGCTACAGAAGGAATGAAAATTTATTTGTTCCATTTGAGATTGTGTATGTTTAGGTGAATGAATGTACGTATGCATGTGTGTACAATTTAAACATTTACGATACTTCTTAATTTGTGGAATCCCTCCCAAGAATGGACCAAGTAACCGTTTATGTTGCAGGGTTTGCTTCTCAAGTGCATAGCTTTGACATTTTAGTTGAATCATGTATGCACGGAGTAGCCAAAAATAAAAAGAAGGAAAAAAAAAAGAAAAGAAAAAGAAAAATATAAATACCATTGTATTGATATATTCAACAGGTTATTTTCTTAAAGAAAAACATCAAAGGACTTAATTCCATATGCACCTTTTTAAGCAATTCTACAGCATGCGATTCTAAGAGATAACCCACCCATGGCAGACAACCAAAATCTTTTTTTTTTCGTTTTTAACTTAAAAAGTTTCAATATCATTATTTTCAAACATTGATTTATACAACATGTCATTCACAGAGTAGTAACTGCATTTCCAAGCACGGAATGGGCACCTCTGTTAAAAGAGAAACGTCCGGATCGTAACCGGGCTAAAGTGGAGGTACTCCCTACCCGACCAAATCACATCACCGGTCCCAACCACGGGCAACAGAAACCAGGGAAAACAAAACTAAATTAAAGGAGA
>CAEMYA010000117.1:2276687-2376949 GCA_903131615.1 Diplodus sargus
AAAAAAAAAAAAAAAAAAAAAAAAAAAAAAAAAAAAAAAAAAAAAAAAGAATAAAAAAGTGGGGAGGGGTGGATTATGATCCGATGGGTTAATCTTCATTTAATTATTCTACACTGTCGCCAGACAAAAAGGTGTAAGAATGGTTAAAATGGTTTGTTTTTTTTTTGTTGTTTTTCGTTTTAAAAACGAGCATTCATTATCATAAACAGCATGTGCTTGGTTAGTTAACTTTTTTTCTTTAGACATTATTCTATATATGCAAAGTTTTAATTTTTGTGCAAACAAAGATTTGTGGACTACACTGGAAAAAAAGAAACAGTAAAAGTATCATGGGACTAAATATACAGAAGGGCCAGAAGTGGCTTGAGGACTCCCTGTTGAAGCTCAATTCTCTCACTTTGTTCTCCAGTGGGATAAAGCTGGATCTAAAATGACGTGATCTGGAGGTTCTTTTAGTTTCCAACTTAAAAACATTCTCTAAAATGTGTAAAGACTAGGAAATAAAACAAAGCTTTGATCCTCGTTTTAAACATTAACTGACAGTTCACTGATCTACTTCTCTTAAACAAAAAAAAAAATAAAATAATGAAAAACAACAAAGGAACATATATAAACATGGCCAAAAAGCTATTAAGAGTTAGATCACTGTCATGTAATAACCTTCACTCAGACCTGTGTATAATGAGGACGCAGGACATGTTTCCTTGGTGGTGGTGGCGGCAGCGGCGGTGGGGTGTTTGTATTTTCACTTTCTACTATACCAGACCATGGTCATGGGAGGAATGCACAATTTTCCCCCTCCGTTCCATTTTGAAACCACTATAAATTCCTTGAGTTTTTTTTTTTCTTTTTGAGTAGCTGAATGAGTGACAGACAATTGTGCTCTTTTAAATGAGAAGGGGAGAAAGAGAGAGAGAATTTTTGCCCTTGATAGTTTTTTGGGGTGTTTGGAGTCAGTATCATGGTGTTTTTGAAAAGATTGGATATGCAATAAAATTGAACATTGTGATGTTGGAATGGTCTTCCACTCAACTTTGGAGTCCAGATGCCATCTGGAAACAAACAGACAAAAGAAAAAACACATTATTTGATTATCCTCACTCAACTTGATATCCCATTACCCAGGCAATCAAGGGATGATCATGTGTGCATATTACTCGGCCCCAGTTTTAATTAGCTCTTAAAAATATTCACCAACTGCAGACGAAAACTGTTCTAAAACATTGTTTTAGTCTTGTTTCAGTTTAAAGTCAAGCACTTAGTACTTAATATCGCTTCAAGATTTGAGTATTTTCTAAATCTGAAATAACATTTTGAATACAGTAACATTTTACACAGGTACAATAGTTCCACTATGTGTAGCTGATGTGATAAAATGTTCATATGATGCACCCTCCATCCAAACCACCAGGTGGCAGTACATACAAACTCTAGGTGAGGTCCCATGTGGCTGATGCCCTTACTAAGCCATCCCTGATGAACCACCCCACTCTCTCCACTGTTGCACAGTTCATCATTTACCTTCAGACTCTAGTTCCAGATCTTGAGGAAGCTGTCCCAGGACCCTGTTGCCACTGCCATACCGTCGTCGGTCACACCCAAGCAGCTCACCCGATTATCATGACCAGCCAGGACACCTGCAGACACAGCAGAGGTTAAGACACAGAACCACACCTGCTCCATCTGATGGATCCCATATGCAAGGTTAGACTTATACACACTGATTCACTGGATATCAGAATGTACTGCACACTGAAGTCATAATTGTTAAATTGGGAATTTTGGAAACATGATGTAACAAAAGGATGATGTGTTTTGGCTGTTTGGAACAAACCACAAAGAGCAGCATAAGTTCCAGATGCTGTTAGCTGGGCCCTTAGACCTCCAATGATAAAAGGCTAATACTGACCCAATATGCTGAACATCAATATTCCACCCACAAATTGATCACATACGTGTGTGTGAATTTGGAATAGCCTACTCAGATGTGGGCCTCCTCTGATCCCTATCCCACTATGCAGTCAATAACTGTAAAGTATTCATGGCTCCAGAGGGGGGTCTTCACTGCAGGAGCAGGTCACACTTGCTACTCTCCCAGATGTATATTAATTCCTTTTATACACATCAAAATCTTTTAAATTGAGGCCTACTACTACTATTTCAAGTATTCTAATGCAACCAAAAGTTCTTATAAAATACTATGCATACAAAATCATAAAACCATCAACTTGAATATTGTACTGAATACAGTAAACACTTGCACAGCAACAATATCTGACTGCTGATCTTTGGTCAAGAACAATGCAATGGTGTTTGTAGAGTTATGGGTGGCACAATATGAAGATTAGAGTCTGCTATAATGACACATTTCAAGTAGGGGCACTACAGGACAATGCTATTCAAACAGCAACAACCAAAGAAGTTCACTCCCTGTGTAAAGAAATCCACTGTCAATCTATTGTCCACCTTGTATTTCTGATCAGTTTCAGACTAGGTCACCATTTCTAAAAGCATTTTTTAAACTCCTGTATCCTCTGATGATCAACAATTTTCACTAAATATCTACATCCAAGATATACCGGATGAAAAGTGCCAATAAAAAGTATTCACCATCACAGGTCACCATCAAAAAGATGCTTTAAATTCAAAGTAACACAAATTTCCCACAAATGAATAGACTTTGTAATAACAAAAGAACCAATAACATGCATGTGGACAGATCTGCATCAGATTTGTACATCTGACCACTACATTTTTACCCTTATTCTTCCTTGCCGAACTGCTGAAATTGTGTTAGTTATGTGTGAGTTAACAGGAATTCTGAAATCCTCAAAAACACAGACTTGGCTGCTGCAGGACATTAAAAGTTGTTTTGAAGCCATACGAAGCAATGTAGGGTCTATGTGCATCTACTGACGCGTCACCAAATTTAGCATTCAGTGTGACAGCCTAACAGCTAACAGTCTGATCATAATACTACATTTTCCTCTACTTTATTTCCCAGTGTTGCAGAGTTGCCTTCTGGCAAACACTAGTCCAGATGTCATGTGAGTTTTTTTTCAACAAGCATAAAGCTGCGACTTGTGAAGCAGCCAGACAAGAGTCGTTGTATGACAGTGTCTCCCACTGCAGCCATGGAGCCCTGCAGCTCCTTCTGAGTGTTCACACATCTCTGGGTGGCCGACTGTAGCATTTCTTGTATCCTCTCTCTGAGTGGTACTAGTCAGTAAACTTTTCACAACCGTGTTTGGAAATGTTCAGTTGCCTTATGTGGTAGTGTTTAACAGGAAATTGACTAACCAGCTGTTTAACGTTCCAGATGCAGATAATGAAATCAAAAAATGACGTCACATCATGACAAAGTATATGGGAGGGCACTCATAACTGTATAAGGTGTGTGCACTTGAATAAACTATCTCACCCCAAAAAAATGTTTAATTACAATTTGACGAAATTGCAATTTTGTACAACAAGGAATTGAATACCTCTTTTTTTTACAACTGGGAGTTAGCAAGACTTTCATTAACAATAATACTGATAAACCTGCCTCACCTTGCAGTTAAACACATTTCCACATCTCAATGCTCTTCCCACTGTGACTCTGTGCAGTTTATTTTTTAGCATACACACTTTCCCACAACATGCCTCAGGAACCTCTCCCTTCAGTTAATGGTTTTCGACGTGCCTCAAAACCACCGGTCATTCTGCTGTTATTCAGTAAGCAGTGAAGTTGCAGTGCAAACCTCAGTACATTGTGCTATGTTGTTTGGATGGTCACCCAATATGTACTAACTTCTCAAAACCAACAAAGTGGGAGCCACGCCCATTTTGAGCAGCAACTGGCAAGGTGATCTCGACGTTCCTCTGTTGACTGCGTTCACGATTGAACTAGACCAATCCGTTATACTTAAAAGATGAAATGTAGAAAGCAACTAACATCTGGATAGAGTTCTGGCCAACAACCGGGACTGGGATGCACTTCCACATTTTTGACTGGGACTGTTGCTGAACTCTGACATTTGTGGCTGGTTATTCAGGCGGCTGAAAGTGCCACCACAGTAATGGATACAGACCAGGAAAGACCAGGACTTCATGATATATTTGGCCCACTGTCCTCCATGATAATTACAGAAATGAACAGAGTTTGAGGTGGAAAACGCAACATCAAATGCCTGTTAATAAAAAGTTGTTTTTGGGTGGATATTTGCCTGAGGATTTGCTAAATCACCTAAAACATGTGTCATGTCCAGTATCTACCAGACATGTTTTGGATGCAAGTATGTTTTGGCAAGGAAAAGTATGTCAGTGCAGCACATAGGTCATCTGCCAGGTGGCTTACCAGCACGGTCGGCCTTCAAAGTGTCCCAGACGTTGCAGTTGAAATCATCATAGCCGGCCAGCAGTAAGCGGCCACTCTTGGAGAATGCCACAGAGGTGATGCCGCAGATGATGTTGTCATGTGAGTAAACCATCAGCTCCTGGTCAGCACGCAGGTCAAACAGCCGGCAGGTGGCGTCGTCTGAGCCCGTGGCAAAGGCGTTGCCATTGGGGAAGAACTACAACAAAGGTCAAATGAGTGATTGTAGCAAATTATACACAGAATGACTGTCTTTATTTAGTCATCATGATTATTTGTTATTTTCCTGAAGTTGTGCAACAGTACCCACACCTTTTTTCTCTGTTCTATTAGTCACTTAAGTGCATTCATATATGCTGTGAAATCATTACTTTCCTTGTAGTGATCATGAAAAGTGTATGGATTGTGATTCAGTAACAATTATCCAGTGTGCCGTCTTTATGTAGCATCATTTTTGGAGCAGTAACGGTTCCATTTACTGTAAGGATTTGGTCGCAGCTTTAAACTCACTATAAACTCAGGATGTTCTTCACTTGGACATGCCTCAAGTGACTTGAGACTTGACAACCTTACATGATTGGTATACAAACTTTTAAGTATGTGTGTGTGTGTATGAGGCCTTACGCAGATAGCGTTGATGTCTGACTCGTGGCCAGTGAAGGTCTGTCGGCACATTCCTTCTCTGATGTCCCAGAGCTTGGCCGAGGCATCGCAGGCTCCAGAGACAAACAGCCTGGTGTCGGGCGCCAGAGAGAGACTCATGACATCACCGGTGTGACCAGCAAATGTAGTTGTCTGCTGACCGGTCTCAATGTCCCACAGAGCACTGCAAGACAGCAGAAAGAACACTGTCAACATACTGCTGCAATCTACGAAACAACATCTGGAGCGCTGATTGAATCTGACTGACCCCATACGTGACGCTGTATGAAGCATGTATATGTAGCCCAGTCAGAGAGACACTTGGAGCTTAAGACTTGTCTTTTTAGTGTTAGCTCTCTGGTGATTGTGAACAATTCCGACTGGGAATCTTAATATCAAAGCTGAATGTTTCCATAAATGTTGTTAACAGAAAAATGTACACAGGGTGGACTAAATGTAGGAACCCCTTACAATTGTCATGCCAACAAATATAATAGTTCTTTGACCACAAATTAAGTTTTTGATGCTACATTTTTTTTTATGTAATTCTATTTGGCTGGTATTGAGCTAACTCTATGGTGATTTTTGAGGCGGTGGCTCGTGGTGGGGTGTTGTATTGGAAAACACTGGGTGCAGTACCACAACTCACCAGGTGGTGTCTCCAGAGCTAGTGACAATCTGGTTGTCATCCAGGAAGCGACAGCAGGACAGGTAACCTGACAGGAATCAAAACACATTGATTGAATTACTCATTTATGTTGGACTGTGTTTTCTTGTAAAAAGGAAGAAGCTTCATTTCCTTACTGTCTGCACAGAGGAAGAGATCCTATTGCAAATCATCAGAGAATGCTATGTGTTCTGGATTTCGGGGGAATGAATCAACTAATTCAATCCCAGAAAAAAAAAGAAAAAAAGCTGTAGGGTATCTCCTGGTTCATGACTTGCTCCCATAATTCATCCTTTACTAGCTGACCGAGTGCATGTACCCCTCCCTATAGCAAGGGAACTAGAACTAAAATGCTGACACACTTCCTGCATCATGTGACACTGATCAGATGAATGCTCCTTGCCTAAGAGCTCAACACTTTCATTAGTTTGAGCTGGGATACGGCTCGACCAGCTCCTGGTTTTATCGAGAAAGACACACCATGTGACTGGCATCTGTCAGTGCTAGAATAGTTGGGCTTACATCAGTACATGAAGTTAACCAGTAAAATCAGAGCATATGATTAAATGGATTAAACTTGACTTGCTCTCTGTGGATGCTAGAAATACGAACAAAACACTTGGTAAAAGTGTCCTATCCTCACTACCTTAATGGGCTATGAGCTCTACTTTAAGAGACAAAGTAAAACTTTGAAATGTGGCTCCAGACATGCAGTGACAGAGCTCTGTCATGATAACATTATGATTACATGATGTTTTGGACCTCTCTTGTCCTTTAGGTGTACTTTTGTAGAAAGCAGCACATACTGGCAGCCCGATCATGGTCATGGCCAGTGCCGTTTAACAATATTTCATATTTGACAGTTTCTTCTTGCTGTCATTTGGCAAGCTAACACAAACAGAAGACTAGATTTTATTATAATTCATTAAAATCCATACATTCTTTGTAGCCTGACAGCAAAGCATAGTATGACTAATAAATATCAGCAAGGACTACTGAATGCGAATAAGGTAGCAATCAAGAGAATTCAGTGTTCCTGCAGACAAATCTCTACGTTTTTTAGCAGATACTGAGTACCTGAACAAATATGATCTAATGGCAGATTCTGGGACCGATTTGTGCATACTGATGTTTCCTGCCTACCTGTGTGTCCAGCCAGCTCACGGCTGACTCGCACGTTTCCCTCGCGGGTCTTCAGGTTGTAGATGGAGCAGATGTTGTCCAGACCTCCACAGGCGACGTAGTTCCCAGAAGGGGCGTAGGCGCACGTCATCACCCAGGAGGAGCGCAATGGGATGGCGTGAACCTGGAAGGAAGGGGGAAGATTTAATATTAGATAGTATGCAGTGACAGAAGGGAGAGAGAGAGGGGAGGGCGTGTGACAAAGTCTGCCCGCAATATTAACTTAACCTTTCAAGGGCACAACAGCCACTATAAATAGCATTACTTGGCACCCTCAAACACTTGTGAATTGTTTTATAATGAACTCAGCACTTTGTCAATCTGAATCAAATAGCTGACAGACATGAGCAGAGTAATGATTATTGCTGACTTAAGCTTTGATGAATAGGTAAAGACAATGATTCACCTGATGATGATTTAGCAAACCAAGTCTCTTTATCATTTGAAAATCTGGTTCACAAATGTATGGTAAAATGTTTCCAGTACGTTTAAGTGCCACATGAAGAGTTGAAAGCACATTTGGATGGTTACGGGGTAATTTCTTCAATCAACATAATTTTGGACAGGATAATAATGCCATTACATTATCATATTGTGCCACGCCTAGCGGTGACAGGTATTTTAACCTCATAAGCTAGAGGTGGCCGCT
The DNA here is from genome assembly GCA_903131615.1 of Diplodus sargus. Lineage (NCBI taxonomy): Eukaryota > Metazoa > Chordata > Actinopteri > Spariformes > Sparidae > Diplodus > Diplodus sargus. The sequence continues at coordinate 2,284,185 of CAEMYA010000117.1, forward strand.
TAATATTTCATGATGTCCTCTTATCACCCAATTTTACTCCATTGTAATGCTGACAGTTGTCTTTATTGGTCCATTGCCCAATTAATACAGCTTGGAATTATAACTGTTCACAGAGTCAAAACACATGATGTGCATGTTGATGTGATTGTTTCAGTTGTTTGGAGTATGTTGGTGTTACCTTGTTCGTGGTGTAGCTGTCCCAAATAATGAGTTTGCCATCCTGGGAGGCGCTGACCAAAAGCCTGATGAAAAGATAGATACAATAAAATCATGGAACAGAATACAATTACCAGCCCTTTCAAATGTGAGGAAACTTTTTTTCTCAGTTTGAAACAGAGGACAAATGCAGCTCCAAGGATGACTGCAAGCAGGTCTAATCAATGATCATTTTGGATATGTACTTTAACACACAAAATGTGTTAAAGTTTTCCAGACAGTACACACAAAATGGCATCCTTTATCCAATTTTGTGATTATATATTTCTGTATGTTTGTTAAATGTGTGTACTTCTGTCATGTGAACGTCACTGACATAAATAACAATGAGTGACGCACAATAAGTGAGTCTGGCTTATTTTTAACATTTCAGTGTATTCTTTCTGAATATTTGAATGCAGAATGTGACACAACACTGCAGTGATTAAGTGTTTGGCTCGTGTTACATTTCTCATTGTGCTCACTTTTGCTTTCATTTGAAGGCATTTCTATCAATACTGAATGTACAGTGGAGAAACTGTAGCCCTCTTTGTCCTGCAGCACTGTACAACAATTAGGAAGGGTATGAACAAAACAAGTGGTTTATGTTTTTTAAACTCCAATGTGCTTAAGTACAGGCGCAACACAATAGAAAATGTGTCGTCATGCAAACAATTACAGCTGCACTGATTACTGTATAGGGTTTGCAGTACCTCCTTGTGCTTTGTTTTATTCATTATAGATCCATTACATGAAAATGTAACGGGGGAAAACATGCAAGAAAAATGTATTTTTGGATACGTGCATTGATAACAGATAGCAAGCGATCCATCCCAGGTGATCCAATTTGTTACATGCCTAGGTCTACATATATGGGTAGAAAGATGGAAGCCCTATAATCTATGGAGTTAAAGCACTGAAATCATGGTTGGTAATAAATGTAAAGGCTTTCAGTAAAGTACCTGCCGGATAAATACATCATATCCTTGTTTCAGAGCTGCTGCTATACCAACATCCCAGAGTACCCCATTATGGACCTTACCCACACTGGAGCTGAGGCACACCGATTCAGTTCTATGTAAATCATATACAGCATTAAGTACTTTCCATACCATTTAATTGCTTTCAAAATGTGTATGTTCCTTACAAACACAATCTGCAGAGTTGGCATGGTGAGCAAAGTTATTCTGATAGGAACCCTGCTTCTTCATTCTAGAGACAGCTCTCAGGTACCTCTGAGGCCATCTTTGCTATCTGGGTGAATCCAACAGTAACCACAGTGATGGCCCCAATGCACATAGGAACAGGAGAAGGAGTGAACACATCAAGGCCTGCTGGGACTATGCAAAACTTAACTACCGGACAGGCGAGAACGCGCTCACATGTGCACACTGCAGCACATAATAATCAGGGGACCAAGTCAAGCCTAGGATGTCCAAAAAAAAAAAAAAAAAAAAAAAAAAGTTCTGATTATTTCCCTTACTAACTTCCAGTGCAATGTGTGGGAGTGAGTGAGAGTGGGTGTTTGTGTGTGTGTCAGCTGGAAGGCGATGATGCAATGCTTTGAGGTGCTCACTTTCTAGTCAGAACAAAGCTCTGACATCAACAGGGTTGGGAACAGACACCCAATGTCTGGTGAGATGAACAAATCAAACCCTGTTTATTCTATTTATTGCTCTTTTGTCTCTAAATCAATTTTAAAGCTGAACAAAAACCTGATTTTGAGCAAACACAAAATCACTTTGCTCATCATTCATCAAGTCTTTTTGAGTAACTGTGATACAGCCAAACAAAGGACGAGTTTGTTTACTCTGCTGTCGTTTTCTTCAGCTAAAGAGAGGAGCAGCCAATACAGGTGTGAGATGAGTAAGGTTTTAAAGAGAACAACTTTAAGAGGCTGGCATCCATGATGACTCCAAGCTTTTCTGAGAAACAACGATTAAAGGCCTGATATGAATTGTGCATGGCATATTGCTCGCAACATTTCTGTCTATTAAATTCAGATGGGCACTTCAAGTGTGCTGCAATGGTTGTATAATAAAATGACTCAATACTTGACTCCTAAGAATTCAACACTAATCAAAAATCTTATAATTCCAAACCCCAGAAACAAGGGACAATACCAACGAGCCGTAACATGAGCAGTCTTGTCCCAGAATCATAAAAACAATCAAAACCAAACAACTGATCGGTCAACTGCAGTTTAGAAGAAATCTTTTCATTTGGCACATCAGTTATGACTCCATAATTTCATGAAGACTAAGATTATCTAGTTCTATATTCAAACTCCCTCTATTGACACCAATTTAAAGTACTGTTCAACAGGATTTAGTAACAAGCACCCTGTTTCTACCAGGAATCAATGTTTCGTCAGGACTTAAGTGTTATCTTAAGTATACTACAACAACTAAAGGAATTTTGCATTTTACAAGATAAACATTTGTGTAGTTGTTGGGTCCAGAGAGTAAGATACCCTGACCATTTAACTCGCTATATTACAGCTAATAAGGTGAACTAACTGTAACAAACTGATGGGTTAATTGTCTCAAACTGTGAGCAAACAAACCCCTGGTTTCTTCATGGGGCTAAAAATACCAGACTTAGTCTCGACTCAGGGTCAAAACATCTTCATGTGACCTTTCTGGGTGGCTGATTCTCAGCAGGTAGTCTAATAAATACCCCAACTCTTCTGGACAGTAGAACATTAACAAACAAACAGGAAGAGCTGACAATGGGTAAACACAGAGGTAGACTTTTTCTTAGCTATATGACTGAGAGGATGATGAGGTGACATAGCAGTTTGCAATGGTCTTCTCTGTGGACTGACGCACAGCAGCACCACAGTGATTAACTTGTCGGTTGCTGAGGTGAGAGGTGTGTACAACTCCAGGGAAAAAGGCTTTATGTAAAAGGAGGAGTGTTGCTTCATCTGCCTCAGCTATCGAGCCTCAACACAGCTCCAACAAAGGCTGACTCCATTTTGAGTATTTTCCCTACCCACATACCCCACCCCCAATGCACACAAACACAAAACACAGTAGAAACACTCCAAGATAGAGTGGCTGAGGCATGCTCAATTTGCGTTCAACACAAAATGCATCACCCATTATGCATGTGTACATGCATCCTACTGTTGAACTGTTACAACACGGAGGATATGTTAATCTGATAGATGTAAAGAAAAAGACCTGCTATTGGAGCAGGAGAGCGCTATCGTGCGATGTCACGATTTGACAAGAACCCTCAGGAGAAGTAACTAGCACAAAGACAGTCAAGCTTGCTTTTGTATCCATTTCCTGCATTTAGGACAGGAGGGCTGAGCTGATGGGATGAAATATTTAGTTAATGGACAGAATAGAGTTGAATGAGCGTACCTCGAGTCAGTGCCCCAGTGCATGGCATAGATTTTAGCCAGATGCCCCCTCAGTGTCCGTCTAGTACGCATCTGAATTCGGCCAACAGGGTCGATGTTAGCTGTGATCTAAACAAAATTAAAGAAGAGAGAAAAAGTCACTTACATACGTCTAAATATGTACTCTGCTGCGGAGTCTTTAAACTGACTGAAAACACCACCCATCATCAAAGCTGATTTAAAAACATTTTATCATAGTTAAATAATAAATAATGGTTAATGAAGATCATAGTATAAACATATGTCTTACCTGAGACAGGGTAGCATCCGCACACGCTTTCCTGGCATCCTGAAACACAACAAATTACTCAAATCTGCTTCAGCATTCTAATTTGTCACTTTTAGTTTAAGAACAGTCAATCAAAATGGCCTGTGTCTGTTCAATACTTTGGAGCCCTAACCAATAAACCAAATTGAGTTTATGGCACAATCAGTACTGAAAAAGAATAGTTTTGATATTCAACCAGTGGGGTTTACATAATATTCATAGACGACTGTTTAACCCCAATGACAGTGTCATTTATGTTAAGGGCACTGTCACTTTTCAATCAAAATGCTTCGACAAATAAAATAATAAATGCCGATCTGCACTGCAATACAAAATGTTTTTTTTAAATGAATGCTAACCATAAGAAGTGAAAATAATGGTAACATTTGCATCAAGGTGGATTCTCATTCAGTTGCATATCACTACAATGATGTGTGAAGGACATATTCAACTTGAAATGTAGTACAAAATGTTGTAGAGTGGCTCATGATGAAATATTGTCATCCCATTACTGTCTTTGGTGGCTGATTTACAGCATTGTAGGCAATGGTTCATGGGTTGTAAAAGCTAACACTTAACCACAATAGACCTTTGGCCTACAGGCTAATGCTGAAAAGATGGCTTTATTTGTGTGCTATATCTGTATAATGCTAACGTTAATGGAGAAGAATCATAATAGGAAGCTTTTCAGTAAAAAGCATGCTTTCATCGACAGCAGTTTCAGTCTCTCTTGCACAACACTTAATTGACAAAAATGTCAACCTTGAATTGTAAACTAACAGAAAATCAGGCAGAATTGAGGACTTTGAAGGACTTACTCTGATCTGGTTCTTGAGCTGCTCAGCCTCCTGGCGTAGCTGATCCAGTTCACTCATTTTCCTCTGCTAATGGTGTGCTTCGCTCCGCTGCCTAGACTCTTGCTGATCTGGAGGAGACAAGAAAGGAGAGCCTCAACATAAATGTCACATAGTCCTCATTTTTTTTCGGTAGTAAGTACAAAGTCATTATGTGTTTTGTCTTTTGTAATGAATTAATGGACGCAGTTACTTAAACAAAACACAGCCGAGGATCACACATTGTCTCTAAATCCAATCTGTAAGGCCTAGACAAAGTCGCAGGGAATCACAACAGCCCAACGCTTTCTAGACAGCTCAAGACTTGTCCTTGCCAACTTGAAACTGTTACCTAGCAACAAGCACTCAGCAGCTACTTTAAGCTTAAGATAACAATTTTGAGGATAATGTTGAATTTCTTCTCTATCCCCTTCCAAACTATAGCAAACCCTTGGGAAAACATTTAGCCACACTGAACAGCTGATAACCTTTCGCTAACAGCTAAGGCAAAATTACTTAATATAAAAGGGGGAAAATGCTGCAAAAAAATCCACTCCGGTGTAACAGTCCATTAACGTACCCCCTACTGGACTGTAACTATGGGCCAAGGATTAAGAGTCCAGATATCAAGAAAGCAGAGGCAAACCAAAAGACCGGCTTGGGTTTTGTTGCACTACTGGAACCCAAGGTGCTCCGATGATAGGCAGGGTTCGGCGAAGCTGTCAATGCTCTGGCCTCTGGACTCTAAACTCTCCTCCAATGTCATCCCTGTAATCCTGGGACACAGTTGATTCAGCTCCTCCAGCCAAATCCGGTTAAGACAAAACCTGCTGATGATCCTAAAAGCAGTGGCTATCCCGCTGACCCCAATCCTCTGGTTGACGCTCTTAGCACTGACACTTTCACTCTCCAAAGAAGAATAATTCCACGCAAAAAGAAAAATACCATTTAAAAAGAATATTAACTCTAGCTTACAGGCTTGTAAGCATGTCGGATACTGATGGAAGATGCATTGTATGTCGTGCAACCTTTACTACTTTAGGTGCCTGTTTAAGCAGGTCAGCGGACAAAACTTTCCAGAACAGCTGTCCACTGAAATGGTTCTCTCCAGGAGAAGTTATAATTTCAGTGGCCACATCCGGTGAGGTAAATGAAGGAAGTTTTCCTTTGATGCGCTCTCTTCTCACCCTGTCCAAGGACCAATCACACTCACAATTTCAAATAACATTTCATTAAAGGAAATACTGTAAGCATCATCGTCACCCATCAGTCAGATACAAACTAACTACGGTACCATTTGTCCTGCCAACACACCTTACCTCCCTGTTTCTCTCGGTTTCGATATAGGTCCTTTGTCCTGGTGAGTGTCGAGACCTTCTGAATGAACACCTTATCCTTCAAGCGCCTCACATGTCAGTTAGCTACCTGTCACCTGATTGGCCAGTGAGGCTAAATGTGTCTGCATCTAAGCAAGGCGCCTTAACCCCTAATCTTGGTGATAAAAACGTCTCATGGTAATATCACTGGCTAATTCTCATCTTCTCTGTAATAGCCCTCTGTGTAAGGGTAATGTAACCCACCAGTGGACTTTACAGAAATCAGTGGGGTCAACATTTGTTAACATTTGTATTCATAAAAAAGAAAAAAAAAAGAAAAAAAGGTGTATTAGGCCAGGGTATGTTCCACTGGTTGATGAAGTCTAGCTTTGGGTGATTCATACACTGCAGTGTATAAATAACTCAACGACTACGCTTCTCCTGCTGACAGTTTTACCCAAATTATGAAAAACCTAATAGCTTAAGAAACCCCGTCCCCGAAGCCTTATAGCAGAATCATAAAAAGGTTTGTTTCTATTTTCTGTATCTGTCTGATTTCATGTGTTTGCTTAGGGGCACTGCTGTTGAATCCTTGCTTTTTAAACACAAATAACACTGTCTTGTACTTTTGCTCCTAAAGAGGTCTTTGTTTGTACTTTTGATACGTTTGCCCAACACTGCAGAGGAACAATGCAAAGGACCACAGAGCCTGCCCCCAAAAACATACTTGCTCCTGAGGTAGTGCTTTCCCATGGCCCAGGAACTATGGGGGTGGAGTCTGCAGTGCTAAAGGTTGCTGACTGGTCCCACGGGCCTTGTGGCTGCTACAACATGTGAACAGCTTCCATTCTATTTGTCAGCAAGCAATAGCTGTCCAGCCCTTAAATAACAATGCAACAGAGGATGCAACTAGTATACCCTTTGCAGCCCACTGTGGGGTAGTGACTTGTTTAATGACTGGTTGGGGCCATCCTGATCAAATTTGTCTACACATTTAACATGACACTATATGATATCATGTTATATTTACTAGGTATTTGATTCAGTTGGTCATTAGTCATTTATTACTATATCACTTAACCTAGATCAATAAAAGAGTGAATGGGAGGATGTTTTAAAAGAAAGCTTTTAATAAATGCAACATAGTTATTGCTCCTGCATTAACGATAAATAGGCTAAAATGGGATTCAAACATCTACATTCATGTGGCCTCCAGACACTTTTTCACATATTGTGGTTGCAAAACCTTTGCAATCAAAAACTGCTAGAAGTCTACAATGCATTATATGAGCAAAGGCTTGCTATCTTTCCTGATAATGCTCACCTAGGCCTCTAGAGCAGCCGTCTTATTTCTTGTTTGAGGGGCTTTTTGTCTTCACTTTTTTGTTTAAATGAGTGAAACACATGACCAGTTGGGCTGTGGTCAGGTGATCGATGCAGCTTGTCAAGAACATTTCATAGTTGGTCCTTGAAAAAGTCCCAAGAGTGTGCCAATTTCTGGCTGCTTTGTATGGATGAATTACACAATCTTGATGTTTTACTAAGTGTCCTCTGTGCTCAAAAATAACCTGACCTCAAAAATGCTCAAATTCAAATATTAGGTTAATTTTAAATTGATGTGATATTAAATAATTCCTCCTGACCAAAAACATAAAATCAGGCAGTACTGGCAATTAGTATTAGAGGTGTGATTCAGAGGACTCTTTTTTCCCCTTGTGCTGGTGGTGGGAGTGTTGAAACCACTGGCAGCCCAACAGATAGAGCCTCGACTTCACTGCCTTCTCTTTCTGCCAGCTATTTTTAGAGAGGTGGTGGGGGAGGAGGAGGTAAAAGAGGAGGAGGGAAGCAGACTTCACATTTTCCAGCCACTCCTATCAGCTCTGACATCTCGAGCACAACACAGTGACAAGGAGAGAGGAAGTGTAATTTGACTCCACGCACATACAAACACACTTCATTGGTATTTCTCCTTCCCGTATGGCAATGATCATGCATTCACCATTCATTTTCACACCATACAGATTTATGAGAACATTTCTGCGTTCTTTTCACAGGATGTGGGAAAAAAATGATGTGAAAGGATTTCTTTACAAAATTTTTACTATTGATAATCAAGATAGTCAAATAAGTAGTCTGCATGGATTTGATAAAGTATTCAAGTATTCCATAACTATGAAATAGTTTTAACAAAATAGCTTGGGGAAAGGTGTAAACCTTTACCCTTAAACTGATTTCTCATAATTCTCAGACCAGAAGCTACCTTAGATAAAAGGTTGGCAAAACTTATAATCTTACAATATGTCCAATTGCACCAGTGAGCGAATACTATACTGCAATATAAACAAAAATGGACCTCTGATAATTGGACTGAGGAAAACATTTAATCTTAAAATATGTTAATAATATACTCATAAGACTTGAGGACAGTTCAATAAAAAACAAAAGTAAATGAAGTCTTAACAAACAAAGTAGGGCAGCAGGTGTGAAGGGACATAAATCACAGGATAGTCCACTGGGGTTTGGTGGTAGATTTTTTGGGGTAGACAAAAGGCTCCACCCTTATGACATAAGGAGTGGGGCAGGCAGTGAGATGTTCTGGTGCACAAGAGGATAGAGGCAAGACAGGCAAGCTGGAGGACAGAGCCAGATTAAACTAATGAGAGTGAACAAGCAGAGGACAATTGGGAGGGGAGCTTCTAATTAACCCCTTGGTGAAGGGGAGCAAGGCTTGGTAAGCTTCCCAGCATTCAAGACTGAGCAGAGGAGGCCTACACTTACTTCACCCTGGGGTTCTTAGTATTCCAAAGTATAGCTTTTCTCATACAGTTTTCAGGCAATTGCTTTTGCAAATGTGCATATACAACTTTTTCGCTGAGGGGATCAGCACAGAAAATGCTACACAACACAATAAGCCACTATTATATAAAGCCTGCACTGAACTGTTTTTGTGAGAGGTATAAATTTGAGGCTGTGCTGCTGGTACATTTCAAGGTAAGGCCCAACTTCTCAGTATCATTATGAACTCACAGGAGACAGAATAACATTTGCCCCAATACTGTGCATGTATTCTGATGATCATATATGTGATGATTGATGGGCACAGCAACAAAAATCTAATAATCACACAATTGGTCAGTGTTTTCACTACCATTTCCCCTTGGAGTGCAATATTCTTTTTCCACTCCTAAGTTGCTTTACTGTATTTTTACCGACGCACACTGACACTTTGTCATACCATACAATAAACTGGAACACATATCCTGGCTACTGTCCATCTCCTTTAAAGACAATGTCAACACTTTGCAAGCTAAATCTGAGCATTCACCTTCTTTTTCTGTTTAGGCCTTCTGCAATGTCATGATATGCTCTTCAATTGACTTTATTTATTTGAGACCAATGTAGCCACATTTGAGTATGTATCCAGCATTTTCAGTATGGAAAACTACCAAAGAGTAAATCTATACACAGTACAAACCTTAAAGATAATTTTCATATTATACATGTCTTTGTTGACATGCTGATCTTGACAATTTAAAATAGTGATTACAACATTAAATGTTTGAAGTTTGAGTGGTGTCATTATGTGTGAACAGAAAATATTTAGGACAATGTAATAAGCTATTACAATATATTTAGTACCAACCATCATGACTATTATTAGTTTTAACATATTGCCCAGCTGTGAGAGAGACAGCCATGTATTAAGCACAAGGTAGTGTTGAAAAAGGTGGGGTAGAGATGGTGGGCTTAATAATTCACGCCCTCCTGCTTGGATACCAGCTGCCCCACCCATTGCCTTCATGAGGGATGCATCCCACCTCCCCTGTTTGATTGTTCCTACTTACTCACTTCACTGCGGGATCTTATATTCTAAAGCCTGAGAGTGCCATTTAGGTTGTGGTTGATTTACTGCTCCTAGAAACATTAGGACATTAGGTATGAGGTACAGCAGGATATGGATGGGGCTGGTTTTTGTTGCAAGTCAGTCAGGAACAGCCTGCGACAGTCCTCAGCTACCGATCATCTGTGTCAGCACGCTGCCACCACCTTAATACGAGCGCATTGCCTCTCTAAGCAGGCGCTTCCTTTTAAAGGGTGTTTCCCTAGCTGTGCTCGTCTCTCTCTTCCCTTTGTCAAAACATTGAGCGGATGTGGCGACAGCGCACACACTTTACAAATACACTTGCTCTGTGGTTTCTTGCTACTATCATTGCACTTGCCAGTGTCCATCCAGGCTTTGAACCAGGCTATGCAATCAGCTGCATTACAATAACAGGTCACACAGGACATCCTGACAGGCAGGCTTATGCTAACAGACAAATGTGGGGATAAAAGCAGAGGAGGGTAGAGGATCAGCAGGAGGCGCTGTGCGTGGAGCTGAAAAACTAGGGGATAGGCCAACACTTCATCCAATATAAGGTCAGTTTGACTTAGATTAGGCCTGGTTCAAAAATAATCAAGACAGACTGAATGCAAGATGCTGAGTATACTGAGTGACTGAGCTACTAGGAGCTACTGAGATACATTCCTGAATGACAGAGGGACCAATGGGTAAGCAGCAGTGCCCACAATTAATCTTATAAATATGAAAAGGTATTAGAGCCTCTATGTTTAGTACGGAACTGTTGATAAATGTTAAAGTTCAAATTGTAAAGACACTAGCTGAAATGACTCTAAAATAGAGTTAATTATTATTTAGTGGTGGTGATTCATCTTGTCTGTTACAATCAACAAAAACATTTACTTGCACATTGATCCAATCTGCTTTGGAATTTGGGTTTCTGGGAAAATAAAGTGTAATGTTTGAAATCAATTAAGGTTATATTATTATATATTATATTACACATTAGCGAGGATTTACTGTGTACATAAAGCAACTACTCTTAGGGACCACCACCTTTAATTTGGGATTTATCAGTGTTGTTGATGTCTGTTGTAATGATCAGGTAGGTTCAGGTTTCTGTGGGACCACTCAGCTTGGCAGCCTTTGAAATGTATTCAAGACTTTAATAATTAGACATAAAAAGTAGTTGGATGTATGATGTGGTCTGGTGCAAAACCTGTAACTAATGACACTTTTTTTCCTTTTACAATATTTTGCCACAGTGTTCATTTGTTTTTAGTGGTGACTTTATGTCACACTACAGGCAAATTAGGTGTTTGCACTGCATGGCCCAACATGCAACTTGGAACAGACATGGAATCTGCTCTGCATCACTATATATTGTGTGAACTTGGTTTCATTTAAGCATCGCACGTGGTTACAAAAGGCAGGCACTGTGAATGTACGGTTAAAGTTATGGTGCAAGGTGTGTAAAACAAATCCAAATCTGAAAGTAAAACAAATCTCATCTCTCATGATGTGAATATGCAAAGAAACCTCAATAGAAAACAAGCTTATCAGATCACATTCTGACTTAAAAAAGCCTTACATACTTTGTACCTAGTTGGAAGTATGTATGGTGAAATGGCCGATGATTCGAAAACCCCCTATTCCTGGCTTACAATGGGACTGCACTTTCAAGTCTTGATGCAACTGCAATGGCTTTCAGAAAAGCACTTTGTCTGGAGAGAAGCCACCTCATTTCTTCTTCTCTCAATCCATCCATCCAGTGGAAGCAAATCCTCTGCAATATTTAAAAGCATTCTCCCACCCCTGTGCTCTCTCACTTCGACTGAGGCAAAAATCCTATTTTGTGATCAGCATTTCCAGTCTAACCAGTACCGACACCCTAACCACTTTCTAGCTCTTACTACCAAACTTGCAACATCATGAATGGCCACAGAAATGTCAAATAAGAAAGCTGGCAGTACAGACACAGAAAATTGCCCTGATCCAAAAAAGAAATTTGATAGATTGTGTTGGTTTAATGACGGCCAATCCAATCCCAACTCTACTGAAGTGGACCACAACTCTACAACATTTCTGCATTTGGTTTGAGGAATGCACTGAAACTTCCTGCTGAGGAAAAGAGGGAGAACCTTACAGCCACATCACCTCGCTTTAAAGCCCCACTTCAGGCAAAATGTGCACTGTGACGCCGGGTGATGTCGAGATCAGATCATAATTTGTATAGGCGGTTACTCAATATGATCGGACTCTGGTTGCAATTTTAGATGATAAACATTATCACGGCTTGATAAAACTATTACCTTATGTCAGTTTTAATTTAACACGTTCATGTCTTTTTTTTCAATATTACAAATCAGAGGCGAAATTTTACTGTAAGTGCATGTGTGTTTTTTTTTTGTCTGGTTGGAGGGTGAGGGGGTGAGGGTCCGTCTAAGTGCTGTGGGGAAGTGATGCATGGTAAATGTTGCTGAAACACAACCAGGTCACAAAGCAGACAGGAACAAGGGGGCTGATGATGCAGTAAGAGAAGACAGAAGGGAACTGCTCCAGGACATTTCTTAAAAGCCCCATGCAATCTCAGTCACTTTGTCATTCTCTCCGACACACACTCCATGGCTTGGAGTTTTTCAACCAAAGAGAAGGAATCAAGGAGAAGAAGGTTAACCTGTACTCACTCTGTCTGGCTAGCATCAAAATGCATGAATATGTTGTGAAATGTTTACATGAATGTGTCAGAACATCTCAGAGTTTTCAATACCAATATAATGACAAAAAATATTTGACAATGTAATTTAACATGTATGCTAAATTGCTAGTAGTGTATAACTGTTGATGATTTCTGATAATGACCTAGCCAGATGATACAAGCCACACTATTATCCAAAACTATTATTTTCTCTATCTGAAACACATCAGTAAAAGCAGTAAAAAAAATATAGCAAATGACTGGATATTTCTTTGAATATCCAAGTAGCTAAACTCAACAGAAACAACCTAGCCCTGCTTTCTCCTAGTGGCAAGGAGGAGAATGGGTGTAGTTTTTATGATGCAACCATCACCATAAAAACAATCTGAGATGTCTGGGTGGCTGCAGTTGCAATGAGGAGTGTGATGATGAATCGTGTGTCATGAACTAGCCACTCCTCCCAATGATATACAACAGCAACTAGCGAGGGTTGACAAACTGTGCTTTACTACTTTAATCGCTGTCTGAGGAGTAGGTAGATTTCCAATCCTTATGGTTCTCAAGAAGAATGGCTGAACTGAAAATGAACAGCCCCGGGCTGCATAACCCATTTTGCTCCATTGAAAGTAGAGCAAAATCTTGGGGCTACAAATAAGTATGCATAAGCTGACACAGTTCTGATCATGATCTTCCACTCACTTTAGGCACACAGTCAGTCTGAGAGAAAAATTAAACTGTACAGTACAGCAATTTTCTATCTTGAAGAGGCTACCTGTACCTTTATCCTGAATAACTTTAAGTGAAAGTGATGCCTTCCATTCTGGTGGAATTGGAATTGTTTAGTCAACATTTGGCCACTAGAACATACATACGGGACAAACATGGGCCCAAGCAATAACAAAATCTGACACACATATGCATTACATAGTATCAATTTATGCGATTTCTAGTCCATTGAAGCCTCATATATAAAAAGGGGGGAAGGGCTGGCTTTAAAGAAATTTCCGGACACATTATGTCTTTTGTGTACGTGTGACACAAAGACCTTTACACATCAGCGGACTTGGAGCCAGGGGCAATAAGTGTGTGCTGAAACCTTTGCATTTCTTGAACAGCAGTCACACTAGCTAAAAGCTTTGAAAAAAATAAAAAATACAAAAATAATAGTAATAATAATGATAATAATAATAATAATAATAATAATAATAATAATAATAATAATAATAAAAAAATCCACAAGGTACGGTCAGTGACACAATATACATTTACGTTGTTTCTGTTACTGGAAATATGCTCCTCGATGCATTCTAAACCCTCCGTTTCCCTCTTTATGGTATTTTTTAATGAGCTCATGGTTAGGTGTATTGGTGACTCTTAATCACAGAAGAGAACGTCAGTAATTGTAGCGAGGAGGGGTTGTACTTATGGTCTATATGAACTCAATGTTGTATTATTTTTTCAGTAATATCCCATTACACAATATACATCTTGATATTTTTGAATTCTACACAAAAGGTAAAGGTGATACAACGACTAAGTGGGTAAAGACAAGAATTAGAACAAGTAGAACCATCTGGTAAGTTCAAAAATGACATAACTTTACTGTAACGCAGCCCTTTAAAGCCAGTTAAAGACAACACTCACTCCATATCACGATATAACAATGTCCGATATAGATGACACAGATTTATATCCTGGTAAAAATATAATATCAATGTATTGCTCAGCTCTGTTGTATGTGAGTGTCAGCCATGTTACGGACTGATGACTTGTCTCGAGTGTACCACACCACCTTTCACCTTTTTTAATTACTAGGTCCCTTCATGGAAGTTGATAGTGCACCATGTGGTTGGCGGTGCTGGGTGGGTGTGAGGGGCTTCTGAGTTATGGGTGGTGTTGATAAGAGTTCATATATGATGATGTATTTTGTGTGGACCCCAGGGGGAATAGTGGCTACCTTGGTAGCTACTAATAGGGATCCACTTAAACAAATAAACACATTTACAAAATATTATGCTGCTATACCATTTAAGTAAAGCTTAATTAAAGGGTACAGAACTTTGAAACATTGTATATTAATCCAACAATGGTTTCAGTGCAGATGTTTTTCATATGGAAAATTCTTGTTCATGAGTGCTATATTATATACAGGTGGAGACATATTAATATTAATAAAACGTGCCGTTACATAATTCTTCAAACACGTAAAATGCAAACTTTAACCACATCTGTTCCACTATGATCTGAAATAGTCTTATAGCTATATGTGGAATTTGGGTGAACCTTCCCTTTAACTAGGCACAATTTTTTTTATGTGCTTCTTCCAATGTGGCTCTCTGCTGTTGTAATGTCTGATGATAGGGGACATAACATCAATGGGACTGACAGTGGTGTTTAATTGATTGATTAGTGAAACATTCCATGATGCGGTGTGCTCTTACTAGACAGGGCGCATTGTTGTTGCGTAGTTGGTAGAAATGGCAGCCATTAGCTATTGTAAAGTAAGTGACAGCCAACGGGCAAAACTAACTAAAGGAAACAACAAAAATCTGAAATATAATCTAACACTAAGCTAGTCTACAATTTAATCTTCTCACACTCACACACACACACACACACACACACACACACACACACACAGGCGACTGAGCACAAGACTTAATCAAAACAGATTCTAGGCATGAGAACAATTAAGAAATCCATGTTGAAATGAAGAAAAAAAGGTCACATACATTAACAAAGGTGTGTTTTGTGCTTGGGACAGCTGCACAACCAGCTTTTCATAGAGATAAATGAATGAGTTAAATCAAAAAAGCAAAGAAAAAAAGGAAAGGACGGTCAGGCTAGCCCAAAGCCAAAAGCATGACTTTATTTAAAACATAAAATACACTCCTTTGATTGCATTAATAATCATACCCCTCCCCCCGTGCTTTCTCTCCAAGCTTCCAAGAGAGGAACAAGTGTGTGTGAAGAGTCACATGACAGCTAGCCCACTCTTTTGCTCAAGTGACTATGGCCTTTCTTGCTTTAAAGAGGAAGAAAACTCACTAATACTGGCTGTCTGTTCCCGTCATCTCGGAAGTCAGGTTTGGCCACATTTTCCTTGTGGCAGTCAAATGTAAGGCCTAGAATGTAAATAGGCAGAGAGACAGTCTCTATTCAAAGCAGAGCATGCACATGCAAAGCACTGCTAGGACTTGTGATGGGCTTTCAGCAGGGTTACACAGTGTCTGAGTGCTGACAGGATTGTGTAGGTCACTAAGCGGCCCTGGTTCCACTTACTGTGACTATTCAAAACAATGGACCAGACCTTTTGGCCAGTGGTGACAAGCTATGTATGCGTAACAGTACCTAAAGTAAAGCTACAAGCAAATGGAGAGATAGGCATAGCATTCGGTGACAAAAAATTAAAAAAAGAATCAAAACAGACAAACAGGCAACACATGTTTAGTCTGTTACTGTACGTAAGCACCAAAAAGGGTTTAAGTGTGACTTTGGTAAAATTGTCAGAATACGGCTGCGTGACAGCACCCACTGTTGAAACTCTGGTCTATATCAGGCACTGATATTTCCAGCACCTGACCAATTATTTCAACTAGGAAGCCAACTGATCAAAAAATACTTCTTCATACAACCAACTGTACACGATGGGTGTTTCAGTGGTTGAAATGGGGCTCAGAAATCAATCATCTTAATGCAGAATCACTTTAGAAGTTTGACTACATTACATAGGGTTGATTTAGTTGTCCACCTTAATGCACACACTGGCTTGCTTCGCCTCTCTTTTCCGTCTCCTTCCTGTTTCTCTCTCCCTGCAATTGTATCTGCTTTCTCATCATCAGTATGTCTTATTAAGTCGTCCAACAAATACATCTTGCATTCAGGATATTTTCACTTGCGATTTCGATAAAAATAGGTCCACAAATATACTTGGGCGGATGTTAATATACCTGGTAAAGGCTATGTGTGGGAATTTCTGATAGTGGAAAACTAAGTACAATGTGCAATGTGTCCACTACTCCTTCTGCATCCTCTGTTCTGGAGTCAAGGTGAAGAAACCTGGTGAATTAACTGTTATGCCTTAAAAACCCTGACATGAGACAAGATGCAATTGTGTTCACATAAACTCTGACCTCCTGGTGTCATCCAGTTCAGGGTAGTGCGTGTGTTGGTGGGTTTTGCTTAACAGCAGTGTCCACAGTAAGGCAAGCAGAGTGGTATACCTTACTCTAAACCAAAACTGCCCTGTTCTCACAGGCAAAAATGCAGGTTTGTAATGGACTAATTGTAACATGATTAATCAATGACGGGCGAGTTGGGCTAAAATCTATCCTTAGATTCAGGCCCCAGAGGGGCAAATATGCTTTCTCGCACTGTCACACTTACTCACTAGGTCCAATGACATTTTAGCAAGTCACGTGTGATGCATAGAGCATTTTCAGTACTGACACAAATGTCTTCATATAATTTTAATTAGTGCCTTTGTGTCTTACAGGTAAAAAGGAGAGCGTGTGTGTAGTGGCTTGGGCTATGTGATATGGTTAAAAGATTATATTGCAATGGTGATATGATTCATTATTACAGGAAATTATCACTTTTGTTTTACAATTTCAATTTGAAATAATAATTTAAAAATTAAACCGTGACATTTGGTCTTTACCAAACAAACATGTTATCTTACATCTTGAGATGTATGCCGGGACATCCCTGCAGCACTACAGTACTTCATTATAATACTGATTTGTCAAACTTTACCTTTTTCAAAATGTTGTGGCTTCTGAGAATTGAATACTGCATTCTTATATTGTGATTTCAGTGGCAATACAATTAATTGTCAGCCCTAATATTTGTCAGATTACATCTACATGTACAGATTATTAAATAAGACTACCTCATTATAAACAATTAGCTGCATTTGGTCAGTAGCGCAGAAGTGAGGACACCAGTACAGAAACCTGCAATGGCCATATAAAAAATGTCCTCCCTTAAGCCTAATATATTGTCACTACTGTCAGCTGGTACCATCTTACTGTGTGAATAAATGCTGTACGGAAGTTTTAACTTTTCTTGGTTTGTGTTTGAAGGCTTAGCAACAATTAGTACAGCAATCTCCAAATTTAGACCTAGGTTCCCTCAGTTGAGACACAGGTAAAGTCCCCAACTTCCTTTTAAGGTTCAATGTAGTTCATTGTAGTGAAGAAATTTTACCTATTCTGTTTTATAGTTCATATCACTTCTGTTTTTGCCAATCATTTTGTCAAGGGTACAGTGGAATAATGCTTCAACTTTGTACATTTCATCCTGGCACCAGCAATCTCTCTTTTGCTTCCTGGGTCTGCCGGCCAGCCGTGGGACAAACGTCACAGCTTTGGAGAATTGGCATAATTAGCAGCCTGCGTTTCTACTAAAGGAGTGCCAGTGATTCCAGTTAGGAGTCCCTGAGTGAGTGAGGAAGAGGCTACCTGACTTTTTTCTGTGTGGTACTGTAATTAGGGCCGACCCAAATGCTTAGAATCTTTTAACGTTGCAATATTAATCAATGTAAAACGTGTTTGAAGATGTGTTATTGGTTTCACCAAAGAAGACGCAAAAGACTGAAGAAGAAAACAGTAATGGAGCTGAGTTTAAGTGAGATTGAAACCCGCACACATTAAAACCAGTGAGGGAGAATTTCTGCTATGTCTAATTCTAATTCTGTCCCACGAGCACATGGAACAATAAACAGTTGTTAACATCCTGTCCTTATCTGTCATTAGACACATAATTACAATTATATCCAAGTATATATGTACATACTGTAGGTTTGATAGCTTGTGTTGCACATACGCTATTGTTATTGTGTTTATTGCTATAGCCCTTGTCTCAATGGTTCCTGGAATGGCATTTGTGACTGTAAAGAGCTTCTTCTACCCATCTTATTAGTTGTAACTTTGAGTGCAATCAAAGCTTGTGTTGTCTTTGTTTTTTTTAGATCTAAGGATTATTGCCAGAATCATCCCTTTCACTGAAACCCGTTTCACTAGTGTAGAGGCTCAAACATCCTGTTGTTGTGACTTTAGTAGCATTGGTAGCCTTTGAGAATACTCCAAATTTGATTGTGAAAATGGTATACTGAAACCCTGAGCTTTTGCCTGACACTAAAAATAACACATAAACCTGCCATTGGTAATAACTGTGTGTGTGTGAGGGTCAAACAGAGATATGGAGAGTGTATGGTGTGCAGCTAATAATGCAAGATGGACGATCAATACCATTATATATGGATCAAACACGTCTGCTAGAAAAACTTTAAACCAACTCCAAGTTATTGTTAAAGATCAGACCTGGTAACACAGAACTATTATGACAAAATCTTTTGCCTGAAGGATGAAACTCCTTCGCTAATGTTCTGTAGGAAGCTTAGTGAGTGAAAATCAAAGGACTTCGATTGCTCAGCCACAACACACCAGTCCAACGAGTAAAGTAATGGAAGCCATAATGCAGAGGCCACCACTAATGGTCCATTTAAATTAAGAAACAAGATAAAGCTAACGATGAAGACACCATTATGGATTAAGAGAGCTATGCCTTCAAAAGAATAATGGCAGACATGCTGTCTTGGGTGTTTCCTTTCCTACTCTCTCACTAAAATGATAGAATAAGAATCCAAGAAAAAAACTATTTGAAAGAAAATGGAGTGTTGCAGCACTAGACAGTAGGATGACAAGCCACCACTATATCGCAATATTTTCCCATAACATGTTATCCACGAGGTCAGAGGCCTCTGGTCAAAAATTAAGATTTTAAACGACCTCTGACCCCTCACAATATCTGTACAGAGCATAGCAGGACACTGTGCTCATTAATGTCACTTTAGTGGTCACATCCCAGGAGGGTATCAGTCTGGCTGATATCAATGTGAACAATGGTAAAAAATAAAAGACAAAGTCAAAGGCTATTTTACGGGAATACATTAGGTGGTCAGCATAAGACCTATTAAACTGAAATGCACTTACACTCACAAAAACTCTGCATGTGAGCCAGGGATATTCATTACATTGTACTTTATCCTTTGTTTTCTTGTATAGTGGCATATCTGTAATCATACCTGCCACAAATGCCTATTGGCCATGCTATCCTGTGATAATAGACATGGGTGAATGTCAGTCCAGTTGCCTATGAGATACCACTTAGCATGATGAAAGAAAGACACAGTATTGCATGTAATATCACTCAACTTGGGTTGGAAAATGTAAACAATTTTCTTCCAGTACAAAGTTTATGGTCCTGGGTTGTGAATAGGCTGTGTGATACAAACAATATAACCACTGACTATGTTAGTAACATCTCCTCAAAAGGAAAATTAGAACTTTTACTATACCATTTATAAGTGACGTATTAGGAAAATGTATTTACAAAAAATTACGTAACAGACAGGAAGTTATTTTGACCCAATTATATGGCAGTGCTTCCGTAGCGGGCACTTCCCTGACTTGGCACAGCAGGGTTAGTTGATTTCTCGAAACACCATGTTGTTTTGGTAGTGAAAGTTAGATAGAATGACAGGATTAATAATATTAAAAAACATTGATTGTCAACACCTTAATAGACCATCTTAAAGGTGAAGAGCTTTTGGGCACAAAGTAGTTAACCAGATGTCAGTAGTGTAGTGACACCGGTGCTACTTACAGCACCTTTAGCCACAGAAATGGTAAAAACATACTAAACAGGACTGGCGTAAGATGCACATTGTTAACTCTCCCTAAAAAGAAACCGGTCAATAAAAACAGGAACTTTTCAAAATGGAGTGAAATCAGAGTTTTTCTTTCCACTGTGACACCAATCCACTGTAACAAGCTCAAAGGTAAAAATCACAGCATTAATATCTGCTTTTACTGACATACCTCATGAAAGTGACTATGAAAGATATAATATATTTATGCTAAGGTTCATCTAATCTTTATAAACATATATCTGCTTATGCATGCACAATCTGTAAGGAAGGGGAGAAGATTGTGGTATTAAAAGTGTCGTGTTTCTGGCTGTAGTCCCAGTGTATCGAACAATCACCTTTGAGAGGGCTTTGATTGCATGCAAGTCAACAGTCTGTATGGAGAGCAAGAGAGGCAAATCACATTGGTCGGATACAATTTCTTAACTGGCAGGCTATTGTCTGGTGGTAAAGTGATTTCTTTGGTCAAGTTTATCTTTTATCTGCATTAATTTGAATATATCTGTTCAGAGAGATTTGCCCAAATGTCTTCTGGAAATCTCAAGTAACTAATTGGACTGTTAACATTGACTGCCACAAGGGAGTAGAAAGCTTTACCCAGGTATCGACTGGTTCCACTAGCTACGTGGAAAGCCCCCAAAGGCTAAATCTTCATCAGACATGAGACAATGGGTTCTGAGATTGAGGTTCATCAGACGCTGGACTGATAAATTGCATGAAAAGATAAAGTGCCTATCCTTGGACAAGTTACTATTTGGTACCTACGGTCACAGCCCAATAGCCACCCCTTTTGGTTCTACAATTCTCAGTTAGTAGAACAATGTAAAGTTGGTGCAGCAGTATTTGAGTCTTTTTATGAAACACCTATACCACTATGCTACATATATAAACGGGTATTGATGGTGACGTGAATATGTGCTGTTCCTTGGAACCAGTTCTAGATTTTGAGCATACTGGATGATATTAGAGTGTCTTCAAGACATTTTAGTAGGGGTGGGCAAAAATATCGATACGGCAATATATCGCGATATTTTGCCGCCCAATACAATATCGATTTTTCAACTCCAAATATCGACATATCGCCGAAGAGCGATTCTGCTGTGCGGCGGGTGTATTTCTGTAATAGAGAGAGTGGCTGAGGTCTTTGTAAAATGGATGGCAAGTTAACAACGCCTCCGCAATTTAAATTGACGTTTGGAAGCACTTTGGCTTCAAAGTTAAGAGAGATAGCAAGAACAACAAGCTGGACAAAGATAATATTACTGCCCGGAAATTTCATGGGAATTAATAAAATGGAGAGGCTGTTTTGAATGAAATAGTTTTGACTCAATATGTCCTCTGATCAATATCATCTGATGTACATATACAGGTACTTGTGTTTTCATTTTTGTTTATATCGCAATATCGTGATATGTATCGTATTTTGACCAAAGTATCGTGATACGTATCGTTTCGATTCGAGGTTCTTGCCAATACCCACCCCTACATTTTAGCACTGCTACATGTGATGTGTTAGGGCAGCCATCACTAACCCTACCCTACTATGCTTATAGTACACTATGAAAGGTGATAAACGTGTCTTTTAACACTTTATATGTGTATGTTTATCCCATTCTATAAATAAATCTGCAGTTGCACAGAGCTAGCTACTTAATAGGAAATGTTGGGTCATTTGATTCCACGCCCTGTAGTTCTTTTTCAGGTGCTTGTTTGCAAAGCCGCTTAACACTTTTCTGCCTTTTAAAAGACACCTAGTGGACATACATCATATCAGAGGTGAAGAAAAATCAGCACTATCACTGACCAAAGCCAGATAATCCCAACAAGTGAAATCCACAGACTAAGAATATAATCCCATTCATATCCAGCACTTGCAGATTAAAAAAGAAAAAACACACATCAGCAGGATGAAAACCCTCATTCAAAAACAAAGGCCCCCCTCCCAGTTCTAAAGGCTAATGATTCAGGTTTTAAACACATGGTCCTTATCTTGTGAGACTCACCCGACTGACATGTTCTGCTGGATATAAACCCAGGGACAAATGTCCTTCAGACACACATTACTGCCATGAGGGCTTTCAGACAGTCTTGTCATATGCTTATTGTATCATCACATAGACATCAATGCAGATTTTTAGAAATGCCCGTGGATTGTGTCATCACTGTTTACAAGGCCCATGGACAGAAAGTCAAATACTTTCCTGGTGTCAGTATGGCTAGTCACATCCAGGTCACAAAAGCATTAAACAGAACATTTTTTACACTAAGCGTGTCAACTAGATGCTCGCAGATGTGGATACAGATTGTTCTCAAACTGAAACTATTACTGATATAAACTTGAAAATGCTCTGCCCAGTACATTGTATAAAATTTGTCTTTTATTGGCAGTGGCAGTTATTTTATAAACAAATAGTCTGATAAATCACAGCAAAATCTGTCTGCCACATCACTGTTACAGAGTTGTCTCAGCTGTGGCATTATCCTGTGGTTGACAGGAAAAAAAAAAATTAGTATTGGGGGTTTGATTCTATTCTTTACAGGTAGTTAGAATATTCACAAATATTGTAAATGTGCACAATTTTTACCCTGACTGAAACTGAGAAGTTACACAGTCAAAATTAATAAATATAAATACACATCAACATATACTAAAGTTTCACATGAATATAGCAAAAAAGATGTCTTTAAGGATATAATGCACATAAACGTACATAAAACAGTTAAAGTGTTTGAAATAAATCTGTATTAATCTCACCTTTATTCAAATCATTCAAATCACTGCACTAAGACTTTTCTTTAAACATGAAGATGTATTTTTAAATCTATTCAGTTACCTTTAACTGGGAACCCTAGTCTGGATTGACATAATTATGCTCATTTCCCTGAAGTGTGGTTACAGAAGTTTTGAATCAGCCATTAACTCAAACATTAAAAAATATAAATAAAATGTTTTATATCTTATAAGTCATAGAAAATCAGCTGCCATATATCCTACTATTCAGGTTCACAGTCAAGATGTACAACACCCCTTCCCCACCATGTTGTCCTGTATCTGAGGTGCACATACTGGATTCATCTGACCAGGAATCCAAACAACTTTAAAACGTTTTTAATAGGATTACATTCTGTACATTTTTACGATGGGGAAATCAAAGAAATCTAGTCTGCCAAGCCTGGACTCATCCGATGCTCGGCAGCTGTCTCTCTCAGTCTGAGAAAAAGCGGTGATGAAAAAGGCTTTGAACGCCATCTTGTTCATTGCAGCTGCTTGGGCCCTGAATACAGGAACCCATTCATTCGAGGAGGCGGAGGGAGGGGGCACACTGGCAAAATGAATTCATCTTTGTGAACCAGTAAATACAAATAGCTCTTTTGAGAAACATCGAAAATGTACTGAAACGACCAGAAATCGTCTATATTCACTAGCGGATTCTTTTAGATGCAACATCTTAACACCGCTGGTCAATAAGTTCGTCAAAGCGGCAGGCTACATATATCTTGCCTCGGCGCTGGAGGAGGCGCTCAGCTCGGCTTCCTGCGACAGCACGTCCGACTCGTTGCTAAACCATCTTTCGAAATATTTACCACGAAATAAAAAATCTCCGATCTCCGATCTTCTTCTTCAACACCTTGTGCTGGTGTACTGACAAGGATCCGATGCTTCATCGTGTACAAAGCGTGTCCGTTTTCCGGGCTACACAGCTTGAAATACTACGGAGCAGCGCGGCCCGGTAGGGCATGGTTACCGTAGCTGCTAACAACTTGCCCTGCAACAGACCCGTGATCGAGATAAACAGATTGTCAAAATCCAATTAGACAATCTCGTTTACACGTCATTAAAAGAAGAAGTTCAAATTAAGGCCGAACCTTGTGTTCACAAACTAACGCTGCTGGTCTGATACTCATGGAACTAAAATGGCTATTGCCACTATCAGGTCCACAGCGGCGCTTATTGTCAATTTTTCCATGCGATCATACAGCTGTGCTACAACTTGGCATTAGCTGCAAATTTCTATAATTCTTTATGCATCCTGGTCTAGAATCGCGCTAACGAATTAGCCATTTCCTTTTCTGCACTATCAGTGGATGACTGGATGGCTGACTCTGCAGACCAAACGTGGGAATGTTCACATATAGCTCTGACATACAGTTGCTATAATCCAGGATGGTTTGGTTTCGATTCACTGAATTACACGATGCTAGTTTAACGATCCCGTTTAGAACATAGCTTGTCTAATGAGTGCCCACAGCTGGGAAAATTCAGCATTACGTAAATTATTTTAGCAAAGGCTAATATTTACGCTTCAATGCACGAGTAATACATAAAAGCGTCACTCAACAACAACACCGTTCATATTCACTAAGGGTACAGGCAAATTGTTCTGGCTGCCATGTTCGGGATAAACACACCCTGATCGGCCATACCAGGCTGTAAACGTAGGCTGTGACCACTGCTGGCTAACTTGTGTGGACTGGCTACGAAATAGTGGGGGTGGTGGTGATTCTGTTGGTGAAGTAGCCATTTTTAGAATCCCATCGTTGTCAATTGCATTATGCCACACATTTTCAACATGAGTGGAAGTAAATCCAAACTCTGTTCACGCTTGTTGGCGGTATGCATGTGTGAGAAGTTGCAACTGTGTAACCACCATCCTATACAGCTCGCCTACGGTTAGTCAACAGTAAACTGAGGGAAGCAAATGTGCGACCAATTAGCTTACCAGGTAATCACTAGCTATCTATAACGTTAGGGCAAAGATGTGAAAAAATGTGCGCCGAATTACAGATCCCAAATCCTGGTGGTATTTGAGAGCATTGCCAGGTCTTGACTGAACCAACAATCTAACTATTGCTCGGGTGAAATGGCAAATAAAGCAAAGCTGACACAGTTTAACCTAGACGGCTTATTTCTTAAGAGAGATACCCGGACGTTGGAGAGGGGTGCTGGCTAGCCTACCGAGCTGTCACTAACTAACCTTCTAATTAACATTAACACTGGTCTTTAACTACCGGCTGGCCGGATAGAAACATCAGGTGTATGGGCAGTTCAATATTGTTGTGGTCAGTTGACACCTGGGTTAACGCAGTGCGTTAAGTTTCTCTAACAGTGACCCCCACCCACCCTACTGGAAGCAACGACTAGCTAGCAGCAAGCTAACGGCAGCTAACTGTAACGGAGGAGCCACTCAACCCAGTTTAACCCCTTTCGTTCATCTTCCCTGCTCGACAGGCTAGCCAACTGCACAGACACTTAATGCATTTCCTGAAGCGCAATTTCAAATATCAATAGTAATCCTTACCCGCTTTCAGTCGAGGGGAATCCGTTGTTTATATCACATTGACTGGAAACAGCAAAATCTTGTCTCCTCTCTCCGCCCAGGCGCTCAGATTTAGCTAGTTTAGCTACCGAGGAGCGGCACTCCCCGAACCCAGTTTTTGACCCGCCGAGGGGGGAGACACACCGGCACAGAGGCGCAGAGACAAGGCGGTGTTCACCCAGAAAAGACGTTTCAGAGTCCCGTTTAGGCGTTCTTCCGTTTCAACGCAAATTCCAACTCAAAGCCAAAATCCCCTCTTGTCGTTCCCACCGTCGTCGTCCCTCTTTTTTCTTCCTTCACGCCAGGATCTCAGTCGCTTCTTCCTCCGGCCATCAAACAGCAGAGATGGGCGCGGTAACCCTGCACTCAGGTCTGGGAAACCCCACGTTACGGCAGCGTCACAACGCACGGCGAAGGGTCGGCGACCACTCCAGCAGATCAGGAAATACTGCCATTTTTGGTAACACCAACACACCTAGATAACATTTACCTATGAAAACACAGCTTTTGATTCCAGAACTTTGTTAATTTGAAGAGTTAAAACAAATGTGACTCATGCGTGAACGTTTCACACGCCACAGCAGGCTAGAAGAACTGCATTTGTGCACACCAAACCCTGTTTATGTAAGGTATAGTTTTGAAACTGTGGCTAACAGCTCCACAGGTTCTTCAGGATACTATACTACAATGTGAAATGAGTAAATAGTTAAAATAGTTAAGAATTAAAATAGTATACTTGTTTGTTTGTTTAACCAATATGTGTTCTCCATACACAGTGTATACTCTATAACCTGAAATAAATGGTTCTCAATGAGACCCCAGGGTCTTACTAAAGTGGATATATGGCCCAAAATGACCTCCTGTGAGTCTGTCGGGTAGACTAACATGTTTGAGAGCTCCAGGAAAATGTGAGTTTCATGTGAGCTCAACAGCCGCTACTTCAAGCCAAATAATACTGTCTCATTTGCAAACCAAAACAGAGTGCACCACAAATTTGACTACTGAAGTGCATTTACTTCCCTGTAAGCAAGCATGGCCAAAATACGGCTCTACTAAAGGCACAATTAGTATATTATCATTTTGATCTTGTATTTTTATCATCAAGGATAAAAAAAGTAGTTGCCAGAAAAAAAAATCTGGGAAAGATTACAATAGAATGATAGGCCAATATATTGTAGTTTGATGAAGTGTTATGCTTGTACTGCATTTGTATATTTATACACATTTTCATATCCATTAGTGATACCATAAAGGCGTTATTTGTAAGAAAAGGTGATTAATGAGTTTCATTACCAACTCGTCAAAATCTGTCGACATGGGATTGCAGGACGGGTGGTCCGCCATCCCAAAGTGTCAGTTTTTGATGAGGTGGGAAACCCTGGGCGTCATTATTTGGCGAGTTGGGGCTAAGACTTGAAAATCCACCTTTCTTACACGTAGCACATTTAAATAGATAGATAGATAGATAGAAATACTTTAATGATCCCAGACTGGGAAATTATTTAGATAAGTTAATAAGATTAAAGGTGCACTATGTAGTTTTTGAGGTAGATTTTTTTTAACAAAAGAGAAATATCTTCATTGACTGATTTTCTTTATGCCTAAGAAAACGAAATTAAACTGGTTTTCATGACTGAATAAACAATGTGATCATAGAGGACAATTTTATACTGTTTTACTTTGTTCTTATTTGGCGGACCCTGCCACCTTTCTAGCTTCTACCAGTGTTCTGGGGACCTTATTTTCCTCTGAGAACAGCCTGTTCATTCAGTTATGGCAAATATAAATATTTCTGAGTTTGTATTATTACCTCATTGACAGTTTGAATTTCTTCTCAAATCTACACAGTGCTCCTGGAACAGTTATCAGACACTGACACCGTCCCCAGAAATGTGGTGAATCTAAACTGGCAATGGAAGTTTTTGTTGACGAGTGATGTTCTCTGGATATTCATTTTGCTACATGTTATGGTTCATGACCTGATGTTACCGTGCTCCAGTTCCAGCTTAGAAATCAGTGGGGACATACTTCTTGTGCTGAGTGTTTGTGGCTGGACCATCACCTCAGCACAGAAATGACTTGATCATTATCACCAGTCGTCTAGTTAAAGTGCTCAGAGGAGGGGTTAATGCTCAGCGGGTTAAGGCGTTTCTTGGAGACATGGAACACTTTGTTGTCCTCCGAGACAACAAAGCGTTCTGGGGCTCGGTCCAATGGGGGAAGGCAAGAGCATCATCGGCTATGCTTTTGATGAACAAGGCCCCGAGAGACTGTGCTGTTCTTTCTACTGTAGCCCGGCATTTAGGGATGTAGCCTCCTGTTTGTGATCTGTTTTGCTGTAGTCGAAAGATAGGTGTATGTTTTTACATTGAGACATAATCACCTCTATGAATGTAGTTAATGATAAAGGGGGGGGGATCAAAAGACAAAAAGACAGAAACGGCATTAAAAAATACCCATCAATGTATCCTCTGTGTCAGTAAATTGAATTTCCACCCAACTGTGTGTTTGTTTGTGTGTTCGTGCCAGTTCTGGTAACACAAACCTGTAGGAGGAAACTGGCCTGCTGTCTTGTATGAACAATCATCTGCTGTGCGGCGGCCCGCTCCGTAACCATACAACATTCTTTTTTTTATTTATTCACTACCTGTAACTTTGTGAAAAACAGCAGCGCATGGACTTGGGATGAGTTGAAAACACCGCCCCTGTGTGTGTGCACTTGTGTATCAGGCAGTGTCCTGGGTGTGGGTTTCCACCGGGACTCATCTGCCCAGGTTAATGCTGGTGAGATTTAGTTGCCCCTGGATACACCCCTGCCTGTCTGCATGCATGTGTTGTGAAGCTTCTTTAGCAGAGCTTCGGGCCACCTGGGGGAGAAGGCTTATTATGTGCATTCAGTCTTCTGATGAGGAAAGAAAAAGGAAAACAATACACACCTCGATGTGCTTTCTGTGTAAGGTCTGATTATGTTGGGATCGATAATAAGTGGTCAAACTATGAACATCGGTCACGAAAAGTGTGATGATCTTCATGGGGGAAACCATTAAAAAGAGGAAAAAAATCAACAATTGCTTTATACATATTTTCCTCTGAGAAACATTTGTTTGTAAAAGGTGTAATTAATTCTATTACTAACACTTCTTTTTAACGTCACATTCTTTATGGGGACAGCACACCAGTCGCCTGTGTGTTTTCAGGTAAAAATACTTCACTGCATCTAAGAAATGTACTGCATTTTCCTTCACTATTTTATAAAGTCACTTTCACTAACTCACACGCAGTCAGACAGGCGCACACAAGCACACATGCCTCCCCTGAGCGGAGCCGGGACGGTAAGTAGCACTATCTCACAGTATTAGCGAGAGATCAGAGGAGAAATCAGATTAGAAAAAGAGGCAAAATGGCAACACAAATATTGCCTAATATGAGCTCATACATTTCATAAAACGAGTGACATTACACGAGGCTAAGCTCATAATGACCTTGCTTTTTATAGGCAGGTTGGGGTACAGTAATCTGATTTAGCATAATCTCCTACAATCTCTGATAAATGCTTACAGCATGTATCTCTGGGAGAGGTCAGATCCTATTGGTCCGTTCTGAGGCATTACTGACATCTGCTGTTCACAGGCACAGAGCCCGCCCGGCTCTCTCACAAACACACACACACACACACACACACACAGTGGACTGGGACACTGCTAGGAGTTTTGTCATGTGTCTGGTAGACTTTAATGATGTAAATGTGACTGAGGAATACTGTAAATAATGTAGATGAGAAATATTACACATTGGTGCTGTTGTAAGTACCGCATTAATCTTAATATCACATTACTTAAAGACCAGAAACATTTTCCTACTGTCCTCTTATGTTGATGACACTTACAGTCCACATACAGTGGAGGAGCACACAGTTATGTATGTGGAGCAATCACATGACTTGAATTTAACATTTAATAAACACAGAGAAGAGAATATAAAGAACACCTAATTTACGTTCATTAAAGTAGCTCCTTGCAGTCGATGCACAGGGTGTTGGATATTTCACACTGATCTCCTTAAACTTATGTCCACGTAATTTCTGTTCTTTGATAATAAGTCTTATTCAGTGAGATGTTATGGAGAGAAGAATGTTTTTTTTGTTTTTTTTAATGAGCAAACAATGTTGAGCTATTCT
The DNA here is from genome assembly GCA_903131615.1 of Diplodus sargus. Taxonomy (NCBI): domain Eukaryota; kingdom Metazoa; phylum Chordata; class Actinopteri; order Spariformes; family Sparidae; genus Diplodus; species Diplodus sargus. Next base: position 2,313,954 of record CAEMYA010000117.1, read on the forward strand.
GTGATCACAAGTAGAGTTCAATCCCTTATGTTTGAGAAACATTGTAACCTGAGAAGTATTTTTGAAAGGTATATGTAATGTATATGATGTGTTGGTGGTCAGCAAAAAAATCAATCTTGTAAATACTTTTTATCCATCAGCGACAATAATTTTAGTTACTGTGACTGTCGACTCTTTGTCAGGTCCTTTCAAAGTAAATGAAGGACTGGGAACAGGAGAGCAGGTATTTTCTAACCTTCTTTGCAGATTATTGTTGCGTTGCGCCTGCAGTGATTTTATGGATGCGCCTCTGATGGAAACATGATTAATCAAACTAGTTAGAAAACAAGTTCTTCTTCAGTCCTATTAGAATGACACGTTCATTATACGTTCTGATGTAACACGTTACAGTAACCGTCGTCAACCAGTCATCATTTATAGATAATTAAACCTAAGCTAAAAGTTATTTGACAGTGAACAAGTAAATGCTTTGTAAAACATTTATTCAGCAGTTATAAAGGTTTATAAACGTCAGCTGCAGCTTTACAGTAAACATGTGCTTGGTAAATGGTTTGGAAAGCATCTCATTGTTTGTTAGCAAGTTCTGATTATCCTGAATTTTACTCGCGATGGAAAGACACCTTCACCACAACACACTTCTCCACATTTAATCCATGAAAATTCAGGATTCCATCACCAGTTGAGGGCCAGTGGGGACATTAAGGGCTCCCAGTGGCAGCTGTTTGTAAGTGCAACAGTCCAGTGCAGAACCGGGCCCAGTCCACAGGCCTTGTGGATGGAATGAATAACCAGAGGACAGGCTGAGTGATCGGCATAATGTTTAAAATCATGTGAAATTTATGTTGATCCCCATTAAAACTACCACCACGTGAGAGCAAAGTTGTGGGGCATTTTCAGGGGTATTTGAGAATTACGTCATCCAATTCAGGATTGTAAAAATGCTTTCATAACGTGCTGTATTGCAAAGATAAAAATAGGCAACTTAAAGAGAAGTGGAATGGCACTCTGTGATCCAATTCTGTCGATTTTGACATCCATTTAAGCCTCACTTAAAAGATATTTGAGCTGCAGATTTGACATTTGTCTAAATTTAACATGGCTTCACAACACAAGTACCCTTTGGTGGATATCCAGAGTGCCACAGTTAAACCAGTCACCTCTACGTTTCTCAAAGCTGAAGCCACCAATAGCTGATATACAGGCAATAGAAAAATGGTACTAATCATCCGCAGCCCATTATTAAGATCACTGCAGCTATATACCACCTCATTACTGTTATAGCAATTAAGGCCACAGATCCAATCACTACTATTAATAATGACGTGATGGACCAATATGTCAGTCTGTGCCTGATCAATAGGCTATAGTTTCATACAAGCGTTTTCTATAAATGATCAGTATTGAGATTTTCCCATTCTGTGTCACATCTCATAAACTGAATCTTGTTTGGCCTCTGTGTGAACTTCTTTCACTCCGTGGATACAGTGCCAGCAGTGCTACAGTATGTACTGTATACATCTGCTGGCTTACATCAGCTGACACACCCTTAACCATGATATAACACAGCTGCCTGCTCAGTATCAAATACACCCCCTAGTGGTGTAAACAGGTGCTACAGTCAGGTGACATTCAGTGGATGTGCTGCACACAGATTGTTTTCTGTCTCCTGGCTTTAAATAAGAATAAAGGATTTTGTTAGCCTTGAATGGTCATTTAAAGTTATCTTTAGACTGTCTTCATAAGCTCCTTCATTGTTCCTCATCCTCTTCTTCAGATGCAACTTAGTATTTAGCTTTTGGGGGTCTTTGTTACTTTGCCACGTATCTATAACTCATGAATTTGTGTTGGAGTTCAAAAAGGAAAAAAAGTGTTTACTATTCTATGATTTCATGATAATGCTAGCCATTTACCCTCATGTATTTCAAATCACGTGTGTGCTGTGTGATATAAGACCAACATAACCTGTAGGCCATACAATCACTGTATCACAGAATCAAATCAGATTCTTGTACAAAACTTAATTAATTCCACCTTTAATAATTAAATTCAAGTAATAAATAGTCCATTCACTTGTTAATGTTGCCCACTTACATGTACAGTATACGTGACGTCTTTGTTTACTCTGTCAGTGATTGTCAAAGTGTGTGTGTGTGTGTGAGCAAATTTTCAGCTGGCCGGGCTCCAGGTACAGCGGAGGTCAGTCAGCAGTGGTGGAGACCAAAGCAATCAGGGTGACTCTGTAAACATTCGTCTCATCCCCTTTCAAGGTAACAGGCACACATGTCTGCACCACGTCGTAGGGCTGAAAACACACACACAAAGTGATCTCATAAATAAATACGTAGTACAGGGAGGTGAAATCTCAAAATCTTCTTCTTGAAATGTTGATGGTTGTGTTGCTGTTACAGTACAGCTGTTGATATAAGACTTTTTTCCTGCCAATTTTGTGACAGACTGTTTCAATACTAACATGACCAGGATTCAGTGTACAACAGGTTTTTAATTATTGTCAGGCTGGAAAAGGCTGAAACTGATTTAAAACATTAAAACAATGAAACTCTTGACATGTGATGTAACCACATTTTTGGCAATCAGTAATTTACTCACTTTTTTGAGAGTACTTCAATTATCTTGAAATGCTTTTATTTGTTTCCTTTAAAAAAATAATATTTTAACAATAATGTTGTTAATTTTAACAACATGGTTGTGATATGGCTTCTTTGACACTGCTCAACAGGAAAAGTAGATCACAGCATTCGCTGTAAAATACTAGTTTGTCAATAAAAACCCATAGACACAACCTCAAGTTATAGAAAGATTTCTTTATGCACTTTTTCCTGGAAAAGGTTGCTTTCAGGTTTCAACAACAGTGATGAAAATAATATAATCCCCTCCTCACCTTGTATCCACTATAGGGGGTCCATTTGACAGTGATGGTGCGTTTGTGGCCGGCCTCCACGCTGCCTTTGCCAGGCTCCACACTAAAGCCCTGCTGCTGCAGGGACGCAACGTTATCCCAGACAAACTCACCACTCTAGGGAAAAAACAGACAGTCAAGATAAAATCAGTAGAATTACTGAGTTCCCACCAATCCGTTACCTTGAGAAATGGTCTCTATGTAAACTATATAAACATTTTGTATTCTATGGTCCAGGAATCCTTATGTTATATTTTAGCTGGCAAAGGGGAGAAAGCTCTGCAGAATATTAAGTGGCAAGAAAATGTAAACAATTAAAGCTGATATTATGACAATATTTTAAAGTGAATTAGTTATTTGTACTTTCTTGTTTTCAGAAGCCTATAAAAAGGCAAGGATAGAGGCGTCACATCGCTTGTCATTTTACAAGACCACAAAGGGTTTCAATGCTTTACAGGGGTATTGCATAATGAGTATGTTAATATACAGTATAATAACAAAACTACATTTGTAATGTTTGTATGATGATTCCAAGTTACCCTCTGCCTCCTACAGGTTACTTACTGTCTCATGATGCATCTCGATCAAACACCTGGCAGCAGAGCAGTTGTTATTGCAGTAAACCTACCGCGTCCACTGTTTAGGACATTTGGGCTTTCAGTATTTGATGACATCACAGTACCTTTTTACTGGGCTGTGTGGAGCGGATGCAGCCAACCTGCAGCTCCCTCACTGCAGGTGTGATGGTTCCTGCATTGCAGTTGGCCCGCAAGGTCACCAGCACAGGGATGGTGGGCCTCTCCGTCACTTCTGACTCTGCTCATGGAGAGGACCAGAGTTAATTGTTATCTCTTTGATGATCCTTACTCTTCATATAGCGCCATTACCAGGCCAAATGTATCCCTTACTTTGTTCACATACTTGCAAAACTACTGAAGTTCCCATCAGCCCCAGCTGTACTTTTTGTTTAGTGCTAATTTACAAACATTACCATGCCCTAATTTAAGGTGGCGAACATGATCAATATCATGTCTTTACGTCTATATGTCATTATTAGAATGGTAGCATGTTAGCATGCTACAGTTAGCATTTAGCTAAGTACAGCCTAACATAACTTCTATTCCAGACTTAATTTGGCTTCCAGTCATTTGTTTAATAAATTAGTTCCTACAAGTTTTAGGTTTTTGTATTGAAGACTTTTCAAATCACTTTAAAAGGTAGATATTGTAGAAAGTACTACATTAAATTGGGTGTCAGCATACATAGACATGTTGACACATGTTTGTTTGCACATTTGGTGCATGTGAAAATACATTTTGGGCTGCACGCACACTCTCCCTGATGACAAAATGTTCCATCACATACACCCTGTAGCTAGGCCAATGCAGAAACTATAAATTGGACTTAACTGGGATACACCTCAGTGATAATGTCACACTAACAGGACTTCGTGTCGACCTAATTTGCAGTATGATTTCAATAATCTGCTGATTGATTTGGCGGTGAAATATGAGCTAAATACGGGTGGTGACAAGCTCACAGGCATACTACGATTAGCATATATTACTACATCACATGCTGTACCCTTGCTTGCATAAATTATGGAATAGGTCTTGGAGTTTTTAGTGATATTTATAGTGTTAGTGGCTTTATGTTTGGTGGAGCCTTCACTTTATTAAACAATATGCTTTAGCATGAAACTTTTTCAATGGATAATTTCAATAGAAAACCAGTGCAGTATTGATCCATCATAACAGACTCGGATAACCCTGACAAGAAATGAAGGCGGATGCTTTGATACCTGCGATCTGAGGTTGACTGGCTAGCAGTGGAGGGAGGAGTGACTCAACGGGCACTGTCAGCAGGTCTCCTCCATATAGATACATGTTATGTGAAGACGCTGCACCCTTCAGATCCAACATACACACTTTACTCTGAAAGACAGAAACGGCACAGGGTTAAGGTTGTTATATCATTTAGAGCAGCGAGAGCAGAGGACACACAGGGTGCCTTAAGTACATTTGGATAATGAGAGCACATTGGGAGGACAGCGTTCGGCCTATGATGACTTTTAAGGCCAAAGTCAGGTTGAGTGAAGAAATGTATTGAAGGTGTGAGTCTTTGTGTGTGTGTAGTGGTCAGCTGACCTTATTGCTGAGCTCTATGGTTAGTCTGTCAGAGTAGTTGACAGACGGGTGGTCTGGCTGGAAGGTGACAGTGATGTCCTGGCTCTGTCCTGGAGCAATGCTGCCCTCTACTGGCACTACGCTGAACACACTCAGCCCACTGTAGTTTTGAGTTCCTGTAAATGAAAGACACAAAATACTGTGACCCCTGTTACTGCTGTTAAAAATATTGAAAACCAAACCTATCTTTGTTTTACTGAGCTTGTAATAAAACCATCAGTCTACTCTTTCCATGATAGTTGTGATGGAGGTCAGTGGAGAAATGATAAGATCTCCGCATTGATCGAAATTACAAAACAACAAGAAAACTATACTATACTTCCTGTAGCCTGAAAAATGGTGGATGTTGATATTTTCTAGTTAAAATAATACCTGATAGAGGTATAGATCTACAGAGGGATATATTCTTTTTTTTTTCCAAGACCAAGACAGCACTTGTCAGCACTCTCTGGTGGACAAACTATGTAATGGTGACAGTTTACCTCAAACCTACTTTCAGCAAACATAATACATTAATATAACCTAGAATTAGCTTAAGCAGCTTGAATCTTTTTTGTACTTAGCTCCTCAGCAGTTAATCAAATTCTTGACATATTTTGACACTGCACCACACGGCTGCCCCTTATATGCACAAGAGGGTGATGTGTTAATGTTCTGAATAAAGAGATATAAGAGAATCTGTGGCGTTGTTGTCAGAATTCTGAGTCCGCAGTGTACCTGCTGATAACTACAAGACAAAATATCAAACAAGTATGTAAAAATTTAAATTTTTAGTGCAGTAAAACATTTTTTTTTACTGCATTATAAAGTACTGTGAACTGAATAAGTTGGAAACTGTACCACATAAGTACCCTTGAACCTTTTTTGTTCACTGAATGTGTTGTACACTGACATATAGCCTCTTGCACAAAGTCCACAACACTCATAAAGCTTGAAATGGTAACAGCATGGGCTCGCTGGGCACTCCCATTTGCATATTCTGATATATACAGATGTTTATGCATCGTGACATATACAAACAAAAAACAGCTTTAAGTGTGTTAGAAACATGTTAGGTGACCATGAGCCTCTACAGGACCTTCCCTGCTCCTTGTCACTGATTCTCCAACAACTCCTTTCCTTTTGTTTCAGAGCTCGAGCAGTCAAAGTTGTCAGGTTCTATGGCGAGTCACTGCAATGTTAATTATGTCTTACCCACAGTAGGCTGGACCTGAGAGTCTGTGTTACTGCCCAGCAGGAAGGCCACGCTGTCAGCTCCACCCTGAGGCCTGGTGGGAGAGAGGCTGGCCAGCTGCACGATGAAGCCCACTGCCATCGCTGAGCTGTTCTGCAGCTGCAGGCAAAACAGGGCTTAATGTCAGTTTATCTACAACCTCCTCAGTAGCATCCAGGTAGTCAGCGCACATCAACAGTCAGCATTGTCTTTCAGTCCGGAATTTGCAGAAACGTCTACAAGATCTTGTTCTTGTGATTCTCCTTCTTATCCTCTTACCATCAGCACACTGGTGACTGACCTTGAAGACCTGCGTGATGCTCTCCCTCTCCAACACATAGCCAAAGTCAAGGACACCTTCAGGGTGGGAGCAGGTGACAGCAGGGACCACACCCTCACCACACAGAGTCACCCTGAGGGTCATCTTCTGGCTACGCACCTCCAGAGTCTCACAGTACTGGAGAACAGCAGTGGGTGAGCGGGTAAGGCATTCACTCAATATTCATACTATTACTAAAATAATCTTTATAAACTCCAGGCTGTTTACCTACCTTTTCCTCCAGACATGGACTGAAGGCCAGAACCAGAGTGTGTTTATCTCCTGGTCTTATGCATCTGAGAGCATTCAGTAGGGAAAAAACACCGTGTACATCCAGCACTGACGACCTCAGCTTGGAAACGGTCAAAGAAAAGCACCAGTGAACATTTGCTATTATTATTTATTATTATTATTGATTCATACAAGCAGTAGTGCCAATTTAAGATTAAGGCATACTGCATTTCATTGGAGTATAAAATCTCTGGATATTAAAGTAATTGCTAAAGAGATGCCATTTGTAAGATATCAACTGCATAAAATCAACATTAAGGTCAATCGATTGAGGATTATGAATTTTGACTGAATTTAACCTAATAATAAATGTACATACCCAAGGTCATAAAAATACAGAAGTTTTGAAATTGGTGATATTTTATAATAACTGTCATTAAAAAGTGGTCAATTTTTAGGTAATTCTTTCAATGAAATGCTTCACTAACCATCTGTTAAACAATTTATAATAATAACAATATAACAATAATTGTTTGTTGTAAAGTTGCAACTGATGTTTATAAAACTTTTTAAATGGTTAGTGACTATTGCGTAGTTCATCTATAAACATTATTTGGATGGCCTTTATAAAGTCGTAACTGATGTCTGTAAACGTTTAGGATTGCTTAATAAATGGTTTATAAAAAATGTGATCATTAACAGTGAAATAACTATTAAATAAATTAGTTAGTTTGAAACTTGACTCTTTGTTCTGTGTTTTATTCTGTGTGTTATGACATGCGGATCGGTATTTGCTGAAGAAAGGATACATCCAAGGACTCCTTCGAAATGTTTTGAACTGTCAATCTCTTGATCACTTTTTCTCCTGAAAACAGCAGACATGAATACAACGCAAAAGAAACATAAAAACAAACGGTGTGTTAAGAGACATCAAGCTATATAAACTTTCAACCTCACTCACCCACTGCCACCTGATGGAAGTCTATGGTATGGAGTCCACTGTTGGATATCACCACTAGAGCGGGCTGTACCGCAGGACAGTGCAGCTGCAAGTCTAGAGTGTTGAAAGGACTGTGGAGATGAGAAGACAAGCTAAGACAGAAGAAGTATGTGTACAGGTCCTACTCTAAGTTTTCTTTGCAAAACTGTGAGTCGTGAATTTTATAAATAATTATTTTTATGCTGACTGATCTGTTCTCAATTCTCAAAATATCTGAGTGAACCTCTGAACCTTTTTGTTCAGATGCATAAATGTGGTTGTGTCCTGATTATTCATCTGCCATTATTAACAAAGCATCCAGCTTTCAGTCGCTCACAACTTAGTGCTTTTGCTTTTGTTGTACCACAAAGCATTGTAGCCCGAGGCTGCCTTTAGCAGGGGCCTGCTGATATGATAATGGGGTCAAATCCTTGCTCCATCCAAACTGAAACATCCATAAATCTAGAAAAACAGATGGACTGAACCAAGCAGAGGAAACCATGGAGTTTATATTCTGTTGGCAGAAGGGCTTTTGCATTTGGATGTATAGTCTTTTACTGTTTTGACTTGAGTCGAGTGCATATTACAACAAAGGTGGTTAAAAAATGTACTTTAACAACCAAACACCAACAGCATCTAACACAAAATTAAGTCGAATAGCCTCAGGATATATTCTTCTTTGTATTTTTTCATCTGCTTAGCTTTGAACCAAAAGTGTTTTTGTCTTCTCCCAGGAGGCTTTTCATAAATATTTAGAGGCACTCAATAAAACCAAATCATTGTCGACAAAAGAAAGAGATGACAGATCTTTACTTCAGAGGTCAGACGACTGAACCAAACTGTAACAAAGAGAGTTAGCACACGTCCCATAAATGGAGCGAAGGCTGTGAGCTAGTTAATGCAGACAACTGGAGCTGCACTGCTATAAACTGTACATATGACACGCCTCACTCTCTACAATCACCAACTGAAGACCCTCCTAATTTGTCCGTCTAACTAAACTGCAAAACATTTCCAGCTCCCCCTCTGCCTGTCAGTGCCACCGCTGTTTGACACCAAGCTCTATTATGAAAATTTAAAAAGTGAGTTTTACATGAATTAATTCGATCTGCCTCAAAATTGGTTCCTATCTATTATTAGCGGTGATTATAGCAAGAAGACAGAGGAAGTTTCTGAACTGCTTTCCCAGTCATTTCGAGGGCCACGTTCAATCTTCCACTCTTTTTAAGTCTATGATCATCACTTTAGTTTCTCCAGTGTTGAGATGAAGATGTTTCCAAAGTTTATACTAGAAGGACAGCCAAGCAGACAGACGAACAAACAGAGAGACCGCCAGTCAGAATGATTGGTAAAGCCCTATTTTTATGAAGTGGTTTTCTGTAAGTTCCGTCAGACATAGTGGCTACTTGGAGGGGGGGTGTTATAAACAGGATGCAAAGGGTGCATGAGAGAGAGAGAGAGAGAGAGAGAGAGAGAGAGAGAGAGAGAGAGAGAGAGAACTGGGCTCAGCAGGTTATTTTTGTCCTGTGTGACGGGTCGATCTGGACTTGGATGAACTATGTTATTTATGACAAACGCAGACCTTATTTTCTGCATCAATCAAAATCTGTGCTGAAAAATGCAGTGGCAGTCTGATTAAGGAGGCCATGGTCTGAAAGAACTGGCTCACATTCAGTCTGCAAAGTCTGTAAATCAGAACGGGACGGCAAATGGCACGCATTTGCAAAGGACGTTGGGAATTCGGTATTGGGTCCAGTGAAGTCCCAAAGAATAAAGACACGATACGACACAAATCTGACATGACAGGGCCTACGGAGTGTCATACAGAGATGTACAGAGGCTGCCTCAGTGTTACCTCCATGCTGGCTGCTCCTGTTGGTCCTCTGGAAGGATTCTGTCAGACACAAAGCAGGGAACTGTATACTCTCTGTATCGTTGGGTGAAGTGGTACAGCAGAGAGGCTCTGGCGTCTTCATACTGCACCGACCTTGATGGAGAAGACTCAGCAATATTAAAAGAATCAACAAAATCTCCTCACACATGCTCTTTGGTGATCATAATATGCATGGCGTGATCAATGCAAATAAAAAGAAATACTAATGGAATCACTTGAAGGAGCACTGGAAGAAGAGGGAATATTCAAGCTAAAGCTTTGTGTGTTTGCTCAGTGTTGGATTTCAGACTTCAGTCCAAGTTATACATTTGGCTCACAGACTGGAGTGGCTTTCCGGGAGAATGTGAAAGATGTTTCCTAAAGAATAATTTATTCTCTTTTGCAGTACTACTTTTTGATATTTGGTTATAGAATATTCATTACTGTATACTGGCCTCACTGGAATTTCAGTCCGGCAAACGGGACGTGCTTTCCAAAGGAATTTGTGATACAAAGCAAGCAATACGACTGACGACATCAAGGAGAAAATCAAGTCTTTGTAGAGATGAAAACCTCCTACCCTGGCTGTATGTCGGCAGGATTTTGTGGTTCAGTTAGTTGCTCCGTCTTTGGACCGTCCGACACCTTGCTGTTGTTTGGAACCGCAGAAACCTTCTTCCCTTTACTGGTTTCGACTGCAACCTCCTTTTCAGTCACACATAAAAGCACGACTGATGGTTTCATACAAGAGTTGGTCAAATGTAGCCTCCACAATCTGTATAAGCGCCGGTATGTTCATGAAAGTGAAATAGTCAGCTGGTTCATGATGTGCTCAGATTTAAAACCGATTTGGCAGCCTCACAGTCGCAGCAGGTGACTGGAGCAGGTGTGTGTTCAGTCATACCTCTTTTTTAGTGTGTGTGTTCCTCTCTAGCTTCTTCTCACGGAGCAACTTGGCACGATTGAAAAGACGCAGCGCCTCCTCTTTGATCTCCTGGTCCAACAGTCTGGGTCTGAATGTCACCTGGACCAGACATCTCTAAATCAGAGGAGAGACGAGGAAATATTCAGATTCAGAGGATCCAGCAGTAACACTGCTGGTCATTATTGTGTGTTGTATTGTGTATCATACACATTTTCTTCCTCAGTGGCGATTTTTAATTGAAACCTCCACTTCATATTGCCAAGTGGAAGTTTAAATTAGTTTTGGGCAGCCTCCTGTTCTGGGGTTTCTCTAGCGTGGACCAATTCAAGTGGACTGAGGATGATAATCCCTCTGTTTTCCAATTGCATTTACTGGATGTCTCCCACTGGGCTTCTGATGGATTAATTGTTTCTGTAAACAGAGTCTAAAGGAAAGTCTCCCACTGTCTACTTCAAATTCCGCTGTCGCAATCCATAAACAATTTACTGCATGATGTGAAAACCCCTACAAATCCAATAAATATTAAATTCAGATTCACAGTTTTTTGTTGTATGCTCTGTACTCATTGAGCACTTGTTCACTTTCATCTGGTGTCCAGTAGAGTGCATCATTACACTATAAAGGCATCTGCTGTGGGCCAACAGCAGTTATCTTGGCTGTTTATCTCACTGTAATTCTGTAAAACTGTACTGAGGTGAATTGAGGATATAAATCTTTCTTCTTACATCCGTCATTACGTCTTTGTTGCACGATGTCATAATTTAGATTTGATTGGGATCATATCTCAAAACCTTAATTACAGTTTGTTATGTAAGGGGAAGTCACGTGTTCAGTGAGAAACAAACCTAAAGAGATCGGGATTACCAAGACATTGGGTAGTGAGGAGCGGGCCGAACTAATAAAAACATTCTTCAGCTGTCCCTGATAGTGCTGATAGCAAGCTTGGTTTAAACAGTATCTCAAAGTCCATATTAAAGGGGCACTCTTTAGCACAATTTAGTGCTGTACTTTTATAATGATGGAGGAATCAGAAGAGACAAATTAACAAAGACAATTGTCAAAATCGGCAGGCACAGCACTTTCAGAGGTATCCTGACATTAACCCCTTGTATGGGTCTTTTCCCATCGTACACTTCCCATAATGCAACCAATAGCATTAGTGTCAAAGTTGGTTCTTGGAAACAGTAATCTGGCTTTTGACTGCATGTCACGGTCTTCATCAACTGCTTGAATTTAAAGACCATGAGATGTGGAAAAACAAGCAAGTTACTCTTCAATCATGTCTTTTGTCAAACAGCCAACAGCATCTTACTAAACATGCAAATCTTTCAGATATCACATCTCCAATTTGAAACAAAAGATTTTTGCTGAAAAATGTGTCATATCAGTGGAGTGCTCCTTTGATATCAGTGTAAACAACATATGGTGTGCTACTTCACCTCTCCAGGCAGCAGGGCGCCTGAGGAAGGAGCGATGCTGATGTCTGAATCCTTGGGTGGGAGGAAGGAAAACAGCCTGGGTGCTACAAGAGTCATGGCGTCCTTGGTCTCTGGATCGATTGGTTGTTTGGACTGGTTGTGGTTGTTTTCACGGTTGATCAGGGAAATTATGGTGGTGGAGTGGTCACCTACAGCCGTGGCCCCAAACTGGACCAGAGAATGGGAGAGCTCCAATGGAGGGCTGACAACCACTGCTCGACAAGACAGATGGAAATCTCTGACGACAAAGAAATGAAATTGTTCAGTTCCATACTGTATACATACATATGGGATTTGGCACTGATTAAACCAGATACCATCATCAATATCTGGGATATATCGGTCCTATAAATCAACAAATAAATGAGATATGTGACATTTAATTTACACTCAATACAAAATTAGAAGATAACCTGTTAATTCCAGATTTGCAGCTGAGCTGGAAACTGTACTCTTTGGCCTTGCAGGCACAGAAAATCAGATCAATCTCCAGGGTCTCTTGTGGAAGCAGAGTGCCAAAACCATCATTAGGCTGGACCTCAATAAACTGTAGTGTGAGAGACCACAAACAACACAAATGGCTTGAATTTCCAATTTATAGCTGTAATCCTTTTCAAGAAATCAAACCCCAATTTTGACCAACACTTTCTGCAGTATCCTTTAATTACATGAATGTGATGATCAAATCATTTTTGTTGTGCGCCACATGCTCTTACTGTATAAATCATTTAATAAAATATTGCAAAAGTGCTGCACTGTAAACAGATACATCAAACGCTCCTCTGTTGAATTTCTTCCAGAGTAGCTAATCAACGAGTGATTGCTGTAGAGCTAAACTGCATTTGCTGTAACCATGGTAACCATGGTAACTTTCTAACCAAATTAGAAAGTGCTGCAATCTTAAGGATTCCAACTTTAATGGTTGGAAAAAAACAAACAGTAAATTGGATAACTGTGAAAGGATGGTTGAAATTGAATGTCCAAAAGTGAAATTCTATATTAAATATAAATCTGACGAAACATCGGCTAAAAACTGATGAACACATCTGGATTAGTTTTTTATAAACAGAATCCAGGCAACTGTTCTCAAAGGTGTCATTTGTAAGAAATAACCAGAATTCGAAAGTTGCTCCAAAACTACAGGGTCCAGCCGCCTCCCAGTGAACACAGCTGGACACCCAACTGGGACTGAACACCTCACAGCCTGTGAGACAGACAGATAGCCGTTTGAAGACAGGGGATATATTATGGAGGTGATTTACAGCTCTCTGACCAGGACTGACCAGAAAGGGAGACACAGCAGGCTGGGACAGTAGAGACATGAAGCAGCAGAGGACGGCATCAGCAGCAGCAGGCAAAAACAGTGTGTAGATCCCCACTATTTTAACACCTAACTCAGTGAATTGAGGATTTATTTTGTGAAACATAGGTGGGTTGTGGAAAGAGTACCTGTTCCTTGTGCATTACCTCTGGAAGACGCAGGAAGCCAAAGTCCTGAGGCAGCAGGGACAGGTTGGTAAGGCGAACACTGCTGATAACTGTCTGGTAAATGGAACAGTAGCCAAAGTCCACCTCAGTGCGGTCAAATTGCAGGTCTGAGGATGTCACAACTGCTTGGACTGTGAAATGGACAGGCTTCACCTGAACACACACATGAAGCATCACTGCACACCATCTTTGACTGTAACATTTTCACAACATTGCTTTTGACCTAGATTATCTCTGTTTCATTCTAATATCATAATGTTACCATGTCTATGAAACATCAGGGATGGTGTGAGTTACGTAATACAAATGCTTCCTGTGGTGGTTGTGAAAACTGCTCTGCACTGGTATCACTTTTTGAATCTTAATTATACATTTTCATATTCAGATTGAAGGGAAAAAATAGGAGACAGGAGACTGCAACGAGATGAGCACGGGACTAGCACTGACTGATGTTTTCTTTTATTCTAAAAGCCTTTTTAGTTCACAAATATGAATATATGCCCTCAAAGTATCTAATGAATTGAACTCATTTTTAAGGCACGACAATTTTAGTCTGCTGAGCTGAAATGGAGCAATGCTTTTATTCATATAGTCATCCTTCATCACTGAGCAGCTGAGATGAGATAAGAGTGTGTGTGTGTGTGTGTGTGTGTGTGTGTGTGTGTGTGTGTGTGTGTGTGTGTGTGTGTGTGTGTGTGTGTGTGTGTGTGTGTGTGTGTGTGTGTTCTAAAACAGAGTGTAGGCTCAAAGTGAATTCTAGAAAATGAAATCTCAGCACCAACCCAGGTAGCTGTTTATCAGTGACATCGCTGTTCTCCCCTGAATAATTATGGCTTGGTTTGTGCTAATCATGCAAGAATTGTGTTATCCTGTATTTTTCTTATTTCAAAACTATTTCAGTCCCTTTTAATGATGAAAACTAACATTTTGTTGGTCTTAAAGTGAAACTCTCACCAAAATGCAACCTAGGGTCTTTTTGTGACTGAGCCCGAGTCAAACGTTTGTGTAAAAGCATAATTACAACGAAAGGGCCACTTTTAAGATTGACCGTATTTCGTTTTCGGGTCAAAATCATTTTCAATGGAGTGCTAGGGGCAATACTATGATAGCATCAAATTATTACTATTGGCGCTATTACACTAAGAAGGCTCGACACAACATGAAACTTTGCTCGTAGTATCACCAGGGTCTCTACACATGAACTCAAGCACTGAGAACATTGTTTGTGTACACAGAGTTTACTAAAAAGAACATTTTTGAACAACTCACGTTACCAGTTGTTTTTCCGCTCACTGCCATCTTGCCAAATGCGACGTAACATGGAGGAGAGTTAAGGTGGAACGCTACTGTCTTCATGTGAGATCTCACGTGACTTTTCTGGCTTTTGATTTTAGTATATGAGGCTCCTTTTCAACTTCAAGGTCAATATTGTTTTTTGCTGACGACAAAACAACGTATTATCTGTGCATTATCCGTGTATCCGAACATTCCACCTTAACTCTCCTCCATGTTAAGCTGCATTCGGAGATTTTCTCTAGCACTCCAATGAAAATGATTTTGACCCGAAAACGAAAATGTGGTCAATCTTTAAAGTGGTGCTTTCGTCATAATTATGCTTTTAAATGAACGTTTGACTCGGGTACATTCACAAAAAGACCCCAGGTTGCATTTTGGCGAGAGTTTCATTTTATCTACAAATACACTCAATCAATCTTTGGATACACATTAAACAATAGTAGGATTGGTTTTAGTCGTTTTATGGGATTCATCAGCAATAATAAAAAGTATAGTAGTAAAGAATATTACCGGCCTTTAACACTCCTTCAGGTCCATTATGTCGTATTAGTATTAGATAAGAAAACGTTGTAATCTTGTGAGAATTTTTTTCCCCAGATAATGTCTATTTAGATCATGTCAGTGAGCAGAACATGACCTTGTTTATTGGTCTCTGCACCATTGCTTTCCTGGCTGCTGTGGTGTCTGGTGACCATACAACAGTGTGTGTGTGTGTGTGTGTGTGTGTGTGTGTGTGTGTGTGTGTGTGTGTGTGTGTGTGTGTGCATGTTTTAATGCCAAGAGCTCGGAGCCCAGAGCTGGGGCAACAGCTTTGGTGCTCCACGGGAGCATCCTGGCTCTTTGTCAAAGCTCCGCTCCCCCCTCCTCGTCCTGGTAGAGAGAGGGAATTGGGGCTGGATGGTGCACGAGAGGAAGGTGACGATTTGGCAAGAAGACTGACCAGATTTAGATTTACTGAGAAAGAGGACTGGCATCAGTGCAACACGAATGTCTAAGCAGCTGCTCTGTGTTTGTTAATAAAGGCTGCTGCTGAGGAGTTGAAGGAATTTGGTTGCTGTAAGCACTTTATTTTCCACTTCAAGGGCTTCTGAGCTGATTGTTTACATATTCCAAAATACAGGTTGGACCTTGTGAAGAGGATATGTAGATTTGTGCCTCTCGAGAGGAATGATAGTTTCTGTTTAAGGCTTAATAGTCTCCTTATCAATGTTTGTTGCACTATACACAAATAAAGCCACCATATAACAACAAATCCATGATGTTTGCCTGGCTGAAGTAAATTTAGACTAAATGCAAAACCAGTAAGAACTTGTGATTGCATGACAATGTAATGTCTCAGTAAAACATACTAGTGTAGTGTATCAAAGTTAACAATACACATGTATTTATAGGTTATCAGTTGTACCAATATGATATTGGTACATACACGTACAGATGAAGTCCATACATTTGATTCCAGAATGGACATTTTACGTGTATAGCTCTCCCCTGAGCTGCGTATATTTCAGGGTGCTAAAAATATAAGACATCCTGTTTGGTGGCAGATTATGTTATGCCCTCATGTGTTCTAAAGAAACTCATTTAAAACACTGGGGAAAAACCCCTACACCAACAGAAGCCCACACTTTATAGACATGGACACCTTTGATCAAATATACAGCTTTCAACATTTTTGGTAGTTAAGATCAGTGAATATATACATTCTAATATTAAGTCCCTATGGTTCTTTTTTTCACACACGCTGTCAAAAGTAAAAATGACTAACAACAACTTCACATGTTTGTTGGATAAGGGATTTAAACAAATCAGAGAAAAGGGACTGGTGACTACTATTGAGTGTGTACAGGAAGAGCTTTTTAGGAAGCCAGCTAGGCTAGCTGATTAGAAACACCTACGCGATTATCTAAATGATTAAAACTGCAAAAAACACTGTACAGAAAAACAAACAGTAAACTATTAACTATATATACAAAGTGAGCTGTAAAAAGTTAAGTATTTTAAGTTATGGATGAAAAAGAACTAAGATAACTATACTATAACTAGACGTACACTGTGGAGTTGGCATCAGAAGCAGAAGTACATGCAGTTAGTAAAGTGGATATACGTCACACTATCACAAAAACAGGTATTTTGGAACACATTTGCTCATCATTAATGCTGATGATTCAACAGGCCATTTAATGTTGTGGAGATGCTCCAACTGTCAGTCATCTGAAATCATATGTGAAGCAGAATTGTATAGACTTATATACAACTGTTCCCACTTTGCATGTGGGTAGACATGATTATGTCCTATGTATGTTGAGTGTGTCCATGTTTTATGTGTTATATACTGTTAACCATGTTATATATGAGGACACATAGTACATTATCTGTACCTCTGTTCTCCCATTTTGAGCTTCTGGAGAATTTTTTACTCAAACAATACGGGATAACCTTTATGCTTGGCTTATTAGCGCCCATGGAGTAACTGGGCCTTGGGGGTGGGAGATAATTTTAGCTTGTTATCAGCGAAATAGGTTACAACCTTCAGCGGCTCTGCTTGTGTTGGGGACAAAGTAGGACACAAGTATACTGTTTTCAGGATCCCAGGGTGGTTTACTGTATAATAGACTGGATGTATGCAGTGTATAATAATATAATGCAAACCTGGCCTGCTACTTGCACTGTCATTGGGACTTCAAGGACTCCCGTGTCACTGTCAAAAAACCTTTCGGCATCTTTGGACAAGGAGCATCTATAAGAGAGCAAAATAAGCAGCATTTTTACATCACGCTCGTGAGCAAAGAAAAGCACCCATCAGGGCTTGAATAAACACATAAGATTGCATTTTGCATTGCATTTTTAGACGGCACATCAGATGGTCAAAAGCAACGAGCCACTGTTGAGCTTTTAAAAAAACCCCTAAAGATTAAGACCTCGAAGACCCATTATTTTACTTTAACCCACGACTGTAGGATCGGCTCGCCTGGGAAGGCAAGAGAGAGATGTAGAGCGCGCCTCCACACTACTGTAGGTTGTAGCCATGGTGATGGGAGACGTAAGTATGATTCAAAGAGGCCCAGTAGTCATGCACAGGCTTATGTAAAACTCCAGTCCTTCAATATAACATAAACACTGAATATCGGTCTATGTGTGTGTGTAGTTCGTTATCATGTCAACAGTGTTCCAAATGTCAAATGCAGTTTGTGGCTCAGATCCAACCCCCACTTCCCCTCTCTCTCACTCTCCTTCTCCCAACATCCTCCTCTTTTTGCCCCTCTTCCATTCCTTGCTTTTCCCTCCTCTGTTTCTCTCCTATCAACTGTCTTTCCCTCTTTACGCTCTTAATGCTGGTTGAAGGCTCCAGAGCTAATGCTGTAAATGTCAGTGGTTTTAAGGCTCTCCAGATGTCAGCATGTTTTTTTTTTTTTTTCCTTTCTGAAGTGCTAAAACCAAGCCTCGCCTTCAACAAATCTGTCAGCTTCAGGTTCGAGGACAGGTTTTCGTTTCGTATCTCCTCCAGCCCCTCGCCGCTGCACGTATCTGCTGTAAACATGTGCTGCTGTACTCTGGTGCTTTTCATGACTCGGAGCTAGAAAGGTCACGTCCTCACACACGTCAAAATTAAATCTCTTTGCATTTACAAAAGGGAGTAATGAAAATCATTTTCTTCCTTCTGTGGCTTGACCAATGAGCGCAGAGGGTGTATTTAAGGAAGCACTCTTGTTCTGCCTGCAAATAGAATCGCTGCTGGAGAGTCACTCTTGAATTAGCTTGGCAGGGCAGAGTGGAAAAGCATGGTGGGACGTCGCCAAACCCATATGCTCGGGAGAGTTGCGCGGATGGATGGGGTTTCAGATTTGTCAGTGTCCTGCACAGATTTATTCGTGTGCTTTTTGCTTCTCTGTGGCCAGATTATCCTCAGCCTCGTCCAAAAGCAATTCTCCTCCATAGTCTTTAATGGTACTTCTGAGATTAGTGGAGGACAGAGTAAAACTGAAATAGTTGTTTTGACTTTGTGGTACTGCTGAGAGAGCTGCAGTGCATGCATCTGAAGGGGTTTCACCTACAACTGGTGAAAGAACTGTGCAAAATGTCATCTGCTTTATCCACATAACAATCCCTTAGAAAAAAAACCTGGAAAGCCAAAGAAAGGTTAATCACGACACTCACCTATTACCCATGGGAGCAAAGCTGAAAAATCTCCGAAAACATATATCTTGCTTTAAGAGCTTATGATTTTTAGGATAGCGGCTGCTTGAATGCTTCTTTTTACTTGATGGGAGCATATGACATATTTGAAATGTATATACGTATATATATATCCCTCTCCAATATCCTGCCTGGATTCCACTTCACCATTAAAAAAAGTGATTATGAAAAGGATTACAAAACGGATTAAGAGGCTTAGGGATTTCTCACTACGGGGGAAATGGACGGGCAGAAAAATATGGTAAATGACCGTGAAGGAAATCTTCAAAACTGTGTTGACCAAACATTTTATTTGGCTTGTTTTTTTTTGTTTTTTTTTGCAATTTGTGACGTCAATAAAGTTTCTGTTGGTGGTGTGAGCGGCGAGCTAGTAGTGAGAGCCGCGGCAGAGCTGTTCGGTGTAATCTGTAGTAAATCATCCTTGTAATCTCCCTTTTATCAGCCGGAACTGCCAGGGAGAGACACGTTGCTGGGCTCTTCAGAGATTATGCTTAAAACCGTTCATTCAAGCCATCCCATCCTATTGATCTTGTTATCAGGTTAAAATTTTCTTCCGGTCTTTTCACAAATGTGTTTTATTGACCCCGGAGGCAGACCCGTTGTTTTTCAAAGCTAAAATATGTCTGTCTCAACTCTTTGGGAAGAGTTTATCAGCTCTAAGGCCCAAATGAGCCAGGTCACATGCTAATACCCACAGCTTATTTCAGTCCAGTGTAACAAGGTTTAAACCTAAAAAAACAAATGTTGTGTGGCTGACCCCGTAATCAGGATTAGGGGAACTGGAAAAACTGGCTCAGAAAATGGTAAAAAATGGTTGTCACAGCCTCGTCAGATTGTCATGGTTGTTTTCAGTTGATTCATAGGATAAACAACGCTTATATAAATCAGCATATGCATTAAAATAAAGGTGATATATGTAAGAATAGGCCACCTCTCAAATTCACGCTTAAAATAAATAGGAGGCATATCACCAGAGTAACCACTAACTGCTGCTAAATATGGCTGTCACTAGCTAGTTAGCTCAGTTAGGCTTGCAGCTGTAGTGGTCAAGACAGGGGTTTTGGACAACTGGGGAAATGTTGGAGTTTACACCGCTAGTATGGGGGCTTTGGACCGGGACAGAACAGGCTAGCTAGTTTGCAACAAAATACATAGATGTCCTAACATTTCTGCTCATTCTGTTGATTCTGCTCATTCTGTTATTATAGTTAATTTTGAAGCATTAACTGACAATGAAAAAAAACAAACAGAAACAGGCTAATGTGGACAAAATATCAGGCTAAATGAATAAAGTCAAAAGAAAGTCACCTGACTCGGGCTGTCATTGTCCATCTGAATGTAAATCAAAAGTGTTCCTCTGAACAAGATCACAAACGTGCGAACCATTGGCCTTAGCGTCGTAGAGAAGGGATTATGTAGTGTATGGAACAATGCTCTGGAAATGTGAGAGAAACATGTGGGCTGGATGGTGACAAATAAACGTGGAGGAAGACAGGCGGAGAGGGCTGAAGCAAAGGAAAGATGGTGAAGGATGTGGGCAGGTTGAGCACAATCCTTCAGAGCAGGAAGCAAGAATGTGCTCACCCTCTCCCAAAAGCCTGAGGATGGAAGGCAAGAAGCAAACACCTGTGTAAAGAATGAAAGCTATGAGTCACATCGGAATCCAGATTTAACAGTGTATGAGTGTGTGTGCGTGTGTGTGTGTGTGTGTGTGGATGAGACAGTGAGTGAAAGCAGTGCTGCTAATGAGGATTTGAAAATCCAATCACAGGCTCTGGCTAGGGAAGACTTGGCAGTGCCGTTTTAAATGACACACTGCCACTGCATGAAACAAAAGCCAACCTACCAAAAATCAACAGATCTGAAGGCGAGATCCAAGCATGACTGAGATGAGACATACTGCTTGCTGACATGCTGCAAACATATTCATTTTCCGGTCCCAGTGTGATTTGTGTGAATTTCCTGTGTGGGTGGAGGATACTATTTGGGGCCTTGGGGCATCTCAAAGGATAAATACAGGATTTCTTTGGTAGCTTTGCCCAATTGTTCTATTGGTTACGATAACCGTGTCCTCACATGGCCCCAGATTGTGCCTCTCCATTTACAGCTGCAACGATTAGTGGATTAATTGTAGAGCCAAACCAATACTGGTTTGTTTTGGATTTTGGATTTGGATAATTATTTAATCATCATTTATGATAGTAAATGAAGAGTGTTTGGGTTTTGGACCTAAACAACTAAAGAAGGACAATAGAAGCCATTTGGAGACATCGTTTTGGGCTCTGGGAAAGTATGATGAACATTTTTCACAATTTCCTTGACATTCTATAGACTAATCGATTAATCGTGAAAATAATCAGATTCATTGAAAATGAATAGAATCATTAGTTGCAGCCCTATTGGATATTATCATTACATTTGGATCCGGTTTGAGACACAGTTTGACTAAAATGGATTACTGTTTTGAAGGTATTTCCAGACTGTTGTATTTAGATATTGAAACATTCTATCCTGTGCACAGGATAAGTTAAGCCATTTACCAAGAGGCATCCATATTACCAAACAAAGATGGTATCTCAGAATTTCATAGCATTATTGCATACATTATTTGCTTTTCCTTTCAAGTTTTATTATAAGTTATATTTGCCTCTCAGCAAATATCCGCTCATCACAACACACCAGACAAAAGTGACATGGAATGAAAATTCAGTTCATTGGGCTATTACCAGATTTTTTTTAAAATGCTGTCAATCTGTTCCCAGATCCCAGCAATTATCTTGGTGAGCGCAATGCTATCATAATCAATAGAAGTGACTGCCAAATGCACAAAAAAATGATTAAAGTTGCACAAAAACTGGACTTATCCTTTAAGAACAACAGCGTTGTCAATGAGAGCACAGGGAACTGGGTCTGGTGTCTAAGGTTATGTAAGCAGAATCAGGGCCGGCATATAAGCAGCAGTGGACGGTGGATGCATAGAGGGATGAGAGGAGTTTGGGAATAACGAAGAGAGGCAGAAGAGATGCAGAGTTAGAGGCGAAGTGAAAGAGCACAGAGATACAGAGGACTGTGGAGACTGAACGAAGTGAAGCGAGAGAAGTACAGTTAAGCACAGAGGTGAGAGGCCAAGAAAAAGAGAAGTATATGTGAGAGAGTGGGAGAGGACAGCACAGAAGCACAAGAGAGAGACAGCGAGAAAAAAGTGTGATACAGAGGGAGGAGGGAGGGGGTGGCGGTTGTAGCTGTTAGTGCTTGTGAGCGCTACATCATCTCAGCGGCGGCACGAGTAATGCTGTACTCTAATCCTCGCATTAAAACCTCCACTGATTCACTCAGGCAGATTACTAACAGTTTCCCACTCTCTCCTTCCTGGCTGAACGATGACCGGTGCTTGCCCCTGAACTTTTGTCAAAATGTCCTCCTGTTGGTATTGTTTTTGCATCAGTGTCCTCTCAGCTATCAATATACCGAGCTGCCGGACTGTGAAGGGAAAAAAGGAGGGTGGGCAGAAGAATACTAGCGCCCACGCCGTGTTTTTACATACTTCACGCCTCTCATATTTGCCCTGGGGGTCCCCTGTCTGCTCTCCTGGCATTCAAACTGCGGTTCAACTCCTGCCTCTCCATCTAAATATAGAGCCTGTATTGTTGTAGAAAGAATTAGCACATCCTTCAAAGTCATTAGAAACCATTAGCATCGCTCTCAGACTGCAGGTATGTTGAAGCGACTCTTTTATACCCCCTGGGTTTTGACGGGCTATATAACTGTTGCCATTTGTACCTCTGTAAAACACCACAGCTTGCAATGAAGAGTTTCAGTATACTTGTAATAGATTTTTATAACAAATCTCTCCAGCTGATTGTGTCTTTTTATCAGACATTGGATAGACAGTTGAAGAGGTGGATGCAATTTTATGCATTTTGTGACTAGCTAGCAAGTTAGTTCTTTAGCTAAAAGTTTTCATAACTCAGTCCTTATTCGTGTATCCACTATTTTTTTAATCAATAAAATAGATGGGGCCTAAAATGCAAATAGTCAGACAAGATTCCATAAGATTTTGTTTGAAGACAACCTGGGTTTGTCTGATCCTGTGACTTCTTCTGTTTCCTACCATGTCTGACGTATTTTTTTAGTGCTGCTGCTGCATTAATGCCAGATCACATCAGTTTACTAGTTTAGGACAATGTATTTATAACTAATCGAACCAAATCTGTCATGGGTTTTTGTTTTATTTATTGTTTCCTGTTTAATTTTGTTTCTTTGGTTTGTACTTCATTAGGTTTTGTATTTTTGTATTTCTTTGTATTTGCTTTTGTTGCCAGCTTTTTGTGTTTAGACTTGTTTGGTGTTTTGTATTCATTGGACTTTGGTTTACAGCTTTATTCTAATAAAGCTCACTTTTTCATCAGCCTGCCTGCCTGCCTCCTAAGTGTCTAGTGTTTGTGTCCTCACTGCTTTTGCAAACTGTGACAAAACTGAAAATTTCTAAAAAAGGACCAAAGCATAATTAACCAGAAACAATCCTTTTAAGTCGCTTCTGATCTAATGCTGTATCACTTTATTGTGTACTAGTGAACCGGATATCTTCTTCCAAGAGCCCTAAACAAGATTTTACTGCATGCAGAGTTTACAGAAAGCTGTAGGTTTCTAGCTTTAGGTTTCTAGTTTGTTGAAGAAACAGAGGCAGGCCTGGCTCGACACATATGACTCGAGTGAAACTTTCGCAGAAGGCTGATCGAATCTTAACAAGCTTACAGCCTAAAATAAGATTATGAATGCTCCAGTGATTCCATTATCATTGCATCCTCCGTGTGTCCTTTCTTACCTCGGCAGGAACTTGAGTTGGGCATTAAAGCTTGATTGAGCCCGGATGAAGCCTGTCTTTGGTAGGATCTCCATGTGTTTCCTCATTTCCGGGCACACCTCAAAGGTCAGTTTCAAGGCTGTCTTGGCCCTGCTGTGCAAAAGATATGGTTTCATTAACATTATGGTGACATACCGGATGCAGTCTTCTAAGAACGGGTGCAACCCAGGAAGATCTGTGCAATTATTGAAAAATAATGCACAGTCTGTAACGTACAGTCAATAATACAGGCAATAATGTGCTATAAAAGAATGGATAAGGGTACAAACTCTGGTGTCTTGTAGAAAAGTTATGATATGATATGACATTCTACCGCCCCATCAACTACCCTGACCTACACACTCTTTTTGAGGCAGGGGGCATAGCCACTGCAGTTGCTCAGAGTCGGACAGCTCTGGAGGAGCAAGTCAGGTGCAGAGCCAGACCTTCTGGAGGAGTAAACAGTCAGAGAAACATCAGATTCTGCTCTGATCCAGAGCTGTTTACCAGTGGAAGTAAACAGTAAATCTGTCATCAGTGACAGAAGTGGTAATGTTTTAAAGTTGTTTTTATATATTAAGTCTCATTTGCTAACTTTTCTACTCCTGAAGTAGCACCATATGAAATGCGCTGTTACCATGAAAAAAACTTGTGGGTTTCTCTGGGTGTAAATATTGTTGTAAACATTTGGGATTATGTAAGAACAAAAGTAAAAAAAATAATACAACAAAGTCTAGTTGTTTTTACATTTTTACATACATGACATTTTAATGCAAAATGATATCTTCAAGTGCCACAGAATATGACGTCCTGTGGCTGAAGTATAAAGAACTCCTTTGATGCGAAATCCCTTCCCCTGTGCCTCTGATACAGAACATTAACTGTAATCCATCACTGACATGGTTATTGATGAAGACACTTAAAAGGTGTTGTTTATGAGGTGGCAACACAATAGTAACAATCAAGTAAATGCTAGGGAGCAACAACAAAAAAATACACATTCCTGGTGCTTCTCCCCGTGGACATTACAGGGCAGATGTTTTGCCCCCAGGGGTTCAACAAGGCCAGAGAAAATATTTTTTATTTGAGTGACACCAACATAAATTGCCTTGTATGGAGTGATGTACCCCAAGTCTATATCTTTTAGGTGACCCAATTTCTGGGAGCTCCAACAGATGGTTGTGCCTGTGGCTACAAGCCTCAGTTATAGCTGAGGCTTGTGATATAAATGGCTCTTCACCTTGGGAATTCTCCAACACATTTAACCACAGCCCACACTCACACACCTTCATAAAACGATGACAGTACAAACAAGCTGAAAAAAGGGATTGCTGGAGGAGATATTGGTATAGTGCACTGGGATAATTTTGTGTTATGGCTGCTTTTATTCTCATGGATACAAAAGGTGAGCTCTGAGCGAGCTGTTGCCAAATAGGCTGAGGGACCCTTCATTTTTCCATTCCCCTCTCAAATGAAGTGACCCACTTTGAACAGCGAGGTCAACCAGATGGTTGTTTCCCCGAGGCAAGGACTCTCTCTCTCTCTTGGGGACACTTGGGGGATATTAAGTCGCTATCTTCATTCCGGCCAAGTGATAACCTTCAAATCACTCTCGGAGGAATATTCATGGATACATAATCATTTAGGATAATTAAGCGATTTAATTAACACAGGCATTTAGCTAATCCTGTCTTCTTCACTGGCTGCCTGTGACCAGTTTATTTCTGAAGCCATGTTTAATGATTTAAAGGTGAGTTTACAGCAATTCACATAATTTGCTTCCTCCGGGATAAAGAACGATGTGATACTAATTATATAACCTTCACTTCATTAACCTCCATAATAATAATGAGATTTCATTTGGTAAATTAAAACAAATGCTAATTTCTTGAATTCAGGACACTTTCCTAACGACTTTGTGACTAGACTAGACTGCAAAAATGAATACTAAGACTTCTTTGAGTTAACATGGTGTCTTTCTAAATGAGGAAAAGTCGGCTGACTCCTCACTATGTCAATGTAGGAGAGAGGATGGATGGGTCAATAAAATATGAGATCTGAAATCGGAAGACTGTGGATCATTCTCTGTTTTGTACCAGCAGTCATCTCTTTTTTGAACCACGACTACGATCATGACCTGTGCCATGATCTCAAACATACGTCCATCATGAGAAAGTCCAACCTTAACGAAAAAGTTATTTCTAAAAGGTGCAGTATGTAGAAATCTAAATTAATGCCACCCAAAAATTTACAAAAATGATCAACAGAATGTAAAGAAATAACAGTTTTGGTGTTATGCTGAAAACAAACATGGGAAGAAAGGCTATCTTAGCAAACTCGTACATCTTTTATTTGTGTGGTTAGGTCTCCACGCTGATCTCTGGCACACATCTGACAGATTCGTGGCTCCTTTACATAACGTTACAGAATGCCTATTCAACGGGTTCAGTATGGATAGCGATTGTCCAACATTGCGCCGCATTGGATGTTCACATGCAGTTGGGACCCAGTGTTATTGGGTGACAAAGAACTGGCACAAAGCCTTGACCTCAGCCCCATCCAATAACACCTTAAGGATACATTGGATTGTGAGCCAGGCCTTACTGGCCAACACTGGGAGCCAACCATACCAATACTCAAGGCTGAATGGGATAGAAATATCAGCAGTCAGGTTCCAAAACCTTGTTGAAAGCTCTCTCCAAAGAGTGGAGGCTGTTATACAGGCATAATTATGCTCATGGTTTTAAAATGAGATGAGACTGAGGCAGTTGACTGTGACAGACATTCGTCTAGCAATACACATTTGCTGCATCTCCATTACAACAGGGCTACAGGCTTGAAGGTGTGTCTTTAACAGACGATGACCTTGTCTTGAGCTAATGACATTTAATAGCCGCGCTGTTTAGTATTGCACTGTGCGAGGATGGTTGGTAGCCAGCGACTTGTCATGATAGATTTTCAGACTATTACGATTTTGTTTCGCACCTACCGCTTATTACGTGAAATACTGAGATGGGGCGATGAAATGGATTTAGAGAGGAAGAAGATTCTACCATTTGTCCCTGAATGATGACGAAGCCCATCCAATCGCAACACACTTGGAGGCAGTCATGCACGCTTTGACCAAACTCCAGATATAGTCCTTCTTAGGTGTGACTTGGCACAACTCGGTACATTTATCCTGCAAATAGAAGTGCAAATTGACATGCCATGATACGACTCTGCACCACCAAAAGTGCCACTGTAAAAACCCTGCATGTTCCGACTGCCAAAAAAATTACATTTTTCAAACTGTACAGAAATAAATGCAGCAAACCACCTCTTCTGAAGTTAGGCGAGTGATCAAACCAGGAATATCAAAAAAATTAACTCATAATAATCCTAATAATCATAATATTTGTGTCAGGTCATGTTGCAGTGAAACAGCTCATGCTGGCTCTACATGCAGAGCCTGGACTCTGAGTGCCCACAACTACAGCAGTGCCTCTTCCCTTTCTTGAAAGGGCCAGGTGGCTGCGCTTGCCTACTCCACATGTACTCCAAAGCCTCATGGGATACCGAGCCTTCACAGCAAGGGTTCCAGGCAACTGTTCCTGTAATGCAGCACTGTCTGATTCATACCACGCGATGTATTTCAAATTAACCAGCTGGGAGAACCGGTGCTTCTCTTTACCCCAGAGCAAAAAAAGAGAAATCAACTTTAACATTGACAACACACACACATTCCTCAGGCCAAACATCACAGAGGACAGGCTGTGCTAAGACAAGGCACATTCAGCATATTAGATATACAGCAGACAAAAATCAAGGACAGAAGGCTTTGAGAAGGAAAAAAGGCAGGTTGATTGTGTGTGTTTGGGCAGGAATGCTTAAGTCCCCAGCAGGTGTCGGTGGAGCAGGGTCTGAAATAAAAAAAAACAACACACACGCACCGTTCCCGAAAAGAAAAACTCTGCCAACTGTCTGCAGAATATTTCAATCACTGGCTCACACGCAGAAGTCAAACACTGCACATTTTAAAACCTCATGAAAAATTCTTTCAATTAGTAGGAGTCATATTCAAACCACTGGCACACGGACAAGAGAGGCATATTCAATTATGCTTTGTGCTGTTCTCTTAAAAATCTGTCACAAACTAAGGAGGAGTTGCGGGATATCTACTCATCTGCTGAAAGGAAAAAGTGACAAATTATATGATGAAAGCAGCAGCACTCTTATTGTTTCCCTAAAAAGCCTGCCAAGCTATTTTGTGTTCAAATTACTGACTTAGAGGCGGAGTGACATATTGCATTTGCTGGTGCAAGCATTAACATTTTCCTCTTTACTGCTGTTCACACTGATGCTGTCATCGTCACGTTGTCACATGTGCTGGTGTGCCAGCGCACCAGATGGCAGTTGTCACAAATCCCCCACCCCCACACATGCACTCCCTCCCCCACATGATGTGACACAATGACTGGCTAGGTGGTGGACCACACGCCTGCAAATGTATCTGCCCTCCGGTGAATTCTTAACCTTGTGTGTGCATCATAATGTATCACATCCATAATCATAAAGGATTTACTTTGGCTCCTCATTGCTGTACAGACCAAAGAGGATTGTGGGGATGCAAGCTTACCACTCCCTTACGTCATCTTTTGTTTAGGCAACATTTATCAGCTAATACATCTCTATTTTATTATGTCAGCACGGGTTTGGCTCTGAGCACAGTTAGGAGGAGAGTGTTATGTTGGGCCGGCTGAAAAGTAAGCTGGCCCTGTCAATTTTCAGGGATTTCCATGAGCCGTTTTTCTGTGAAAATGCCTGTTTTGGCAGAGACTAAGAGTGTGAGGGAGTTTTAGTATTGCATTCAGCAGATAAGACAGCATGCTACATCAGCAGTCCATGCCACTTTCCAAACTCTATTCTGAGTTCTTTCTGAGCATGACAACAAATACAATGGAAATATGAAATGCACCACTCACTTGGGCTGAGGGCTTTCATGCAGCCTCTTAAATATTAAAATAAATACAGATTTTTGATTGGTTGTTGCAACTTGAGTATAAAGATGTTGCTCCATATTGCGAGTTTAATTCCTGATGGAGATCTATGACTGAAACACTATGTTTTTGAAAAGTACTGACAGTGTGTAGGGCTTCAATATCTTCTTTTGCATAACTTGACTCTCCCGTGCACCTTTCTACCTGTTGTAAATGAGACAAGATTCACAATAATAGATAATATACTATTTGTAAAAGACCACAAGCTGCACAATAGACCATGAGATTGGTTCGTGCTGTGTGTAACATAAGCCCCATTCACACTGCCACTGCCTCAATGCGTAGATAATGACCGAAAAGTCACCTCAACCTGGTCAGCCCTCCCTACCAAGACTTTGGTGAACTTCCCCTTGGAAAAGAGTATCACTTTCTAGGAGTGAGAGCCGGACAGGGTCCGCTATTTACTGATGGTGATTATGTGATGTAATTTAAAGCAAAAAAACTTTGTAACTCTCTGGGTACAAAGGGCTTTAGATCTTGTTGAATGTGCTAGTTGCTCTAGACCTGGCCTACTTTGATGTGCTTTTAGTTTGTCTACAGGTTTATAACTTTTGGTCTGTAGAGTTTTCAACAATGTTCAACATGAAGAGAACAGACATCACTGGTTCTTTTATGTAATACAATGTATGTTGTGCTTATGGAACAGGACAGGAACAGGAGAAAGAGCTTCTCAAAAACCAGAGGCAATACAGGCAGGCCAAATATAAGACAACACCACGAAGAAGGAAATGTTAAAAAGCCTTTATTATAGTGTCTAAATCCTTAAATGGCCAGACAGAGAGCTCCTTTTAATCATTTAGCCACTGTAAAAAAGACTTTTTAACATTTCATTCATTAATGCCTGGATTTCCTCTGGTTTTAAAATGTTCAACAACAAATAATGTGCAAGGTTTTACCTTTGAACAACCTCTGGATTGTTGCTAAGTATTTTTACCTTAGTAGATCAAAAAGTGATATACAATAAAAGACAGATAGAAGATCTTTCTGAAGTTCACGTGTTGTAGTTTTTGATGTGTTGGTAAAAGGCTTGTAAGCTGACAAAACAGACAGTCTGTGGTTATTTTTGCCTGTTGATCCCTTCTAATGAGCTTGGATTCGTGACTGCTGCTCCCCTTTGCCAACACAATTTGTCTGTTTGGCATATGCAGTCACACATTGCACATTGCCACATTACACATTTTTGTGTAATAATACATCAGCTATGTCGTCCCTTTAAAGGGCCTTCACTTGCCTCATGTTGCTTTGATAAACCATTTATGGAATAGGTGATTATCATGATGACACTATCAACCAGCAAATAAACACAAACCTCTTTTTTAGCTGAAATTGCAACTACACAGCTTTGGTGCCACTGGGTAGGTGTGTCTCGTGGGCGTGCTGTCATTTATCATGCAGGTGAACATGTCTCATAATTAGCGACACTGATACTGATTACAAAGACAGCACTTAGTTTTCCAACTAATTTCCTATAACTTTCCTCATAAAAACTGATATATAAACTTAATTTAATAGAATATTGTTGTATGTATAGCTGATTGATCATATTGTTGATTTGTTTTAAAATTATTTTTTCCTTCTCAAAGTATGCACTTGTATTATGCAGCTACTATATCAATACCTGATTTATTCTTGCTAATTGAAGAGGCACTCACGCAGCAAACCATTTTCAGTTTTTTAAAGCTAACACCAAAATTAGTTTCAAAAACATTACAGATGCCAAGTGCATGTTCAATTCCATTGAACCGCTGTTGTCTAACTGTGACAGATGATTATTTATAGTGACACTAATGTGCTATTAAATGACTCTCACGTCCCTTAATTTGATGTGTTACCTGTTCAAACAAGGCAGCTGGACAAAATGTGTAAAGGGCTAATTCTAAATATAAACTAATTACACATCAGCACGGGAGAGGAAGCTAGTTCAAATATCCCTGGTGTGTAACTCCATTGTAACAGTTACTGTTGGTGTTTATTCTGATGCAGGAAATGAGCTAACGAGGCATGCAGTGTGTAGTGTGTGTTAGTGTAGTGATTCTTGTGTTCCTTCATTAACAAATTTGACAAGTATATAAATAAAAGTGCAACATTTTAGGTTTGAAACAGTGTTAGTTTGGACCTGTCGTTGCAGTAGGCTAAGTTCTTCCTGAGTTCTATTCAGTTAGCAATGGAGAGTACTGAATGTTAAATGTGCTTATATGTGTACATCTCGTGACCGCCTGTAAATATATCCATGCCTGGCAACAGAGTAAAGAAGTTGAACTACACCTGGTGACTTTGTGCTGTAGTGGCCAATACACATTATCAAGCTATTTGCTGTAAACGGAGTTAAAGTCCAACGAGGGCTGTACATACTGTTATTCTGGACTTCAGTCAGTGACACAGCCACTGTACAGTTATGTAGATTCACTAATGTCCCTTTTCTCCCTCCCCCGCATATTAAACTCTGGGTTTTGATTGGCAGCCATGCAGGGCTCATAAATACATTTAAGTGCCACAGTTCAGTATCTAGAGTGCATTCAAAACCTCCACATGATAAGCTTTCAGTCGTATTCTGCACCCACCTGCTTTGGACCGTGATACTGTCTTGATAGAGGTGGTCAAACATGCAGATCTTCAGGTCAATGCTGGGCTGGACCACCCATACTGGGACGCTGACTGCCACTGCCCTCACCTGGATGGGGATCTGTTTGTGCCAAGAAGTCGTTGATTACAAATGACTATCATAAAATAACCCTATGTCTATGGCTCTGTATTTCCCTAATCTTGTAAACACGCTGTGTCTTACTGGTCTGCTGGATGTGTCGGAGAATTTGATGTGGAAGTCCAGTTCAGCCTCTCCTGGAATGGTTGGAGTGAAAACAACCTCCAGTTTGATGCTTTCAAAAGGGCCAATGTGCCCCTCTCTGACCTTAGGGAGGGTACATTAAACAGTTTACATTTATAGTTCTGTATCTTTAAGGAAAAAAAATTAAACAAAGCAAATGTCAAATGACAACTTTTCTTTAAAAAGAAACATCAGATGTTCTTTCTAATTACAATATCAGACTAATATCTCTTCATATTTACTACCAGCCTGAGGCGTTTAACCTTTTTATTTCATCAAACAAAAAACATTTCCATCCATGTTGAGGAAGCTCAAATCCCTCAGATATAAAACTTCAAATAGCATGTAATCAAAATACAGTGAGAGGCTGTGCAGATTGTGTGCTCAGCTACAAAAAGCACCAAGGTTGTGAGAGCAATAATAAAAAACACAAAAGAGACGAGGAAGCCATTCATGCAGCAACAGACTCAATACTGTGTTACCATGATAGCTTGATGGATAATCTGCCATTTAAGACACCAGCCTTCATCATACAATGTGAAAGTATCAGTCAAAATGACAATGATCGAGCCGCGGGCATGCAAGCAAATGCAATTCACACAGCCCTAACAAGAGCAGGGAGAGAGGCAATGCACCATTAGCCTCCCACCAGAGAGACGTAATGAACCCTGAACAACTCCAGAACTTCACATGGGCCACAAGGCACACACAGCATCAGTGCTAAAAACAAGGCTGAGAGGCACTGTATTCTACAGACACATATAATATTCTGTCTCTTCAGAAACACACTCTTCTGATATTTTTGGGCCATATCTATCAAAAGCAATTCATTGGGCAAATATCTTCAAATGTGGCAATTTTCTTGCCAACAGCTAGCAGCAGGGGTGGAGAGGATGGTCCTAAACAATTTCGGTTATCCCTTACATTTTGTCTAGAGCCACAGTTATGTAAAAATGTCCCACTTACCAACATCTTTATCCGAAAAAGGTTATGAAAGCTCTATATATATCTATGTATAATATAATCGCGGTCTTACTTTAGTATTTGAGCATGCCAATGTTTGCTAATCCTGACACATCTTAATTTTGGCAGGGATTAACCAAAGTATTGGATAATGATCATGTGAAAATGACGATTATGGTAGATGAAAAAGTTAGGCGATAAACATTGTAATAAAGTTATTGCAAGATGTAAGTATTTGCAATTAGACCCAGTACTTACATTTCCTAGACTTATGTCACCGCCATCTGAGTGGTCCATCCGGGCGTCCACATCGGTGGACACACAAGCCTCAAGAACAGCTTCTGGACCTGTAGCTGAACCCTCTGACACTGTGAAAAACACACACACACACACACACACACACAACACAACTTACAGCAATAGTCTCACAAGCACACTTCGGCCTCACAGAGGCACCCAGGGTATGCTCACAATAGGTACTTCCTCCTTCCTGCAGTACAAATGTGCACTTCAAATAGTGTATAAATATGAGTAGGAGATAAGCAGATACAGTAGCTCACCAGAATACTGAATTACCTTCATCTTGATGACCAAATTTGATGCTAATCTGCAGTTAAGCCATTAGTTCAAGAGACATCGTTGACATAAACAACATTACCGTTCACAGAATATCATCAACTGTCAGCGCCCTAAAAACTTTGTCCAAGATCAGACAGCCTCTCCCAGCAATGATGGAAAAAAAATAGACTCAGTCTTTTCCAAAGCCAGCAGAGCAGACTGAAAAGACTGAACCGCTTATCAAAGCATCAGTGGAGGAAAGTGCTGAAGGCAGCGATGCAGACTTCAGATCTGAGAGGACATTAAAGAGAGGAGGCCTCCTTGTCCCCAGCTGTGAGAGAAAGGTGAACCCATTGCGTTGTGTGTCTTCTTTTATTTTTATTCTTACAAGGACAAATGTCCTCACAGTGATAGGAAGATGAGAAAAATGTCTATAATGAGGAGATTTTGTCTTGCTGTATATTAGAGGCTGTTTTAGGCAAGACTTGAGACTGGACTGGCTGGTTAACATGTTTAGTAGGTAACATATTACCACTCAGAAGATATTTCTCTCAACATGACAACAAAAAGTTTACTGCATCTAAAAATAATCACTGTCAAAGTATGCATTTTCTACTTTCTGTTCCTGTAACTAAAACATGGATTCAGAAAAGATTGTGGTCATCAGTTAAATACCGAAAAGGTCACCATATCCCATTGCCTACTTTTAGTCAGCATGAACACTATATTATATAACCATGCTAGCGGCTCTGTTAAGTTACTTAGGTGCAGCAGTGCTTCATACAAGATGCTAATGTCAGCATGCTAACATGCTACAATGTGAAGTCTGTGCTACTGTAGAAACATGATGGTGCATCACTGTGGACTCCATGTATTAGAATCCGCTCCCTCTGACTCTATGGTAACAAAACCTAACCATTCTTAGTAATGAAAATATAAGTATGAATATAATCCAACTTTTCTAATAGATCCTCCTAAACCCTACCCTACACACTGGACGATAAAGCAGGTATAATGCTTGCCATTACATTCACTGGTACACGCACATTCATGCTCCATCTAATAGTTTTAGATACATTTCACTCAATGCCCAAAAATGTCAACCTCATGGGGGCGCTATAGGAAATGTGAGGGGATCACTTATATTATTCGAGATCATTGTCAGGGATTCTTGGATGTCTGCACCAAAAGTAACGTAATGCAAACAACAATTATTCCTTCATCACTACCAGACCGAGATTGTGCCTTATCACCTAATGAATGCAGTTATGTAATGCCTGTTGGTCTGGCAGTACCAGTCAGGTTATGATGGGTTGGGTCAAATGCAGGTTCAATTTTCAGTTTTAGGTCTATGTCAAGCTTTACTAGTTAAAAATTGGTGTTAAATAATTATTTAGTATGTGCGCTCAGATGCATATTAGTATTACCTGATTGCTCTTGCTGCAGCACCTCAGAGAGCTCCTGACTCTCTTGCTGTGGTTGGAGTTCACCCGTGCCAATAGACGCAGAGCTCCTCTGGTTTTCAGATGTTGTGATTTCACTGCTTATCTCCTGTCAGCCAAGAAAAACACACATGAGCTTGATTTTAAAGACAGCAGTACATTCATTTGACTGTCTTTCAATGTGGTTGTATGTACTGACTCCAAAATGTAGTTGGCATATAAACTGTAAATGTTCAAATTTTAATTTCAGTTTGTCGCGGTAATAAAATCTACTCCATCAGGCTATCTAAGAAAGAGCACCTGACCTGGCATGTGTTGGCAGAGACCTGGGTTGGCACCTGGACGTGGCTAGATTCTGGACTGAGACATGCGGCGGTGTCGAGGCTGAAGAGGGTGGCAAGTGCACCCTTGTTGGTCAAGGTGACAGTCCGTGAAATAGTCTGGCCGACCACATGCAGACCGAAGTCGACGAACTGGCTGTCAACCTCCAGCTACAGAGAGGATACAATCACACAGTAATTAGCATCAACAGTGAAGAGCTGAGAGCCTGAGTACATAGTTTTACATACATTAACATGTACATGAATTGATTAAATAAGAATCAGGCTATAACAAGACTGTTACATTTAGACAGTCAGTGTTGTTCCTTTGTTGTGTGGTTGATTACGTGTTGCCTGCATTGTAAGTGTCCTGGGGCTACAACTAAAATCCATGTTAAATATATTACCAAACAATAACATGTGTACATGTATAGCAAGAAAAAAATGGTCCTTTCAAGACAGACCAAACGATATGAGGAGAGACATAAAATTACTCTGGTGGTCATTTGGACTGGACACTGGTGGTTGGCTACAGCACATAACTCACGTCACATTTCTTTATGGTGCATCGGACGGGCACAGAGAAGGGACCCACGGCTGATGCAAACTGGACTTCTCCTTCCAGGTCCTCATTGATCTGGGATCACATAATGGGACAAGGTGTTGAGAAATTTGACCCGAAACACAAGAGTGGAATGACAGCAGGCAAATGAAGATAATGAAAGTAGATTTGGCTAAAGAGAATGACTAGAAAGCTGCATGCACAAATCTATGATTCCTTTTTGTGTCAGTGCAGAAATGCCTTTATGTACTCACACAAAAAGTCTGTACCAAGCTTTGTTAAAATTTTACAAAAAGTCTGGTACATTCTCGAAAAGACTCAAAAGGGGTTAACCACATAAAATGTTAGTAGATCGGAGACAAACATCTATTAACTGTAACGTGCATTGTAGATTTCTGAATGAGATGACGCCACTCACCATAGGTTGAAAAACAGCCTGCATCTCACAGGACATCCCAACAGACAAAGATCCTGGAGGCTCAAAGCTGAAACACAAATAACAGGGATTAATGAATATGAATATTGGTATTTGTATACAGTCTAAAATGTGATGCATCAAAAGTGGAAAACAGAATGCTTTTGTTTTAATGTGGCCATTACGCCATTAAGTCAAAGGTAACATCTCAGAGTAAAATATTTGATACCCATGTTTCTGATGAACAATACAACATAAAAACCAATGTTTATTTTTGTGTTGATACAACAAATAAGACTATTTTTATGGTCTCACACATATGTGGACAGAAATAACATAAAACAAGACTCCAGGGCAACATTTTGGCTTTAAAGAAACATAGAATGTCCATGCCTCTGCAGTAGGAAACATGCGCTATGCAGATAAAAATCAGCAAAGTATGATAACTCTCCTGAGAGAGGAGCAGATAGCCGGGAAAAAAGAGCAGAGGTCAAAAGTCAACCTGAAGCTCAGTTTGCACAGCGCATGAAACAAAGAAAATAAAGAGCTGTTTCATATGCAAACACACAGAGTTGTTTGAAATGATTTCACAGTCAAATCTTATTATGTTGCACTACTAACCATAAAAGATTATATCAAGACAAGAAAGGAAACATGAGCACTGTGAGCTTTTTCAAAGCAACATGTGTATCTCACAGCACGTTTACACCAACGCTCATGCTGCCCCGAGGTGTTTGACAACCCTTCCAGAGACACAAGCAGAGGGCCGATCGATATGAACATAGCAGGCAGCGAGCCAGAGACTCGGGGAGGATTCTCGAAATCCAACAGATAAACAGAAAGTTAAAAACATGCAACAGTGTGCATAATTATGAAGCATCTGCAGTCACAGAACAAGATGGATAGCAAACAACTATGTTCTGGGGTCTTGGTGATGGTCTTATGTTATAAAGTTAGATAAACGTGTAGCTTATGAGATGTCTTTGGTGCCAAGTTGATGCTTGAGCCTAAAGGTGGAAAGGGTTGATACTATTTTTTCTTGTCTTTTATGTCAGGGTTAGTTGTTGGCTATTTCTTCAGATTTCCTTCAATTAATATATACTGTAAAGGATATACAGATACAAAATAAGTCTAAGACAGTGTATATTAATTAAAATCAACCCAAAATGTAATCAAATTTTTGCCTGGAAATCAAAATCACAAGAACTGTGAGTTACATTTTCAACAGCACCTGCTACATAAGGGTTCAAACAGATAATGTTGGTACTGTCGTTTACACCAACCAATATCATAACAGTTCTAATGGCCACATGTTGTCAGATGCGGAATTTTGCTGTTGTTTGCTGTCCCAATAGAAATCATTTGACTAATCTGTATTTTACTCTACAGCTGTGGCTACATGGACAACATTCCTTCAATGTGATTAAAGTTTTTCTGATAAGAGGTTCCTAATTAACATGCCAAGACATCAGTCCAATAAGATGTGCAATTATATACCCCAAAGCATTTAACCAGAGTATAACTCTTGACTCTCAACAGGTGCAAAGTGGTTCCGCCCGCTGTGAAGTGTCTAATCTGACGCTTAACAGGAGAAGAAGAGTAATTTTTCCAACCTTGTGGAGAAAATTAATTTCACTCATTAATTTGCTCCGTCTGCTAATACAATTTTAAAGATCGACCCATGTCGTGCTCTGGGAAGAATATTTGCATTTCTGGTTCAGTAGATTCTGAGTTAATCTTTTCAAAGTCTTGTTTCAACAACTTGTTGTCTTTGAGCCTTTCCGACCCTTAAGACATTCAACAATCCTTAAATCTTTTTAAGATCTCCAGCAAAAAAGTTTCCACAGACCAGTTCTGTTTTGCTCCTGCCATTTCTGTTCCTCCAGAGGCAACATCACATATTGTTAGCCTTATGTGAGGCAGACAGGTGCAGAAACTATATAATTATTCCAATCAGACAGAAACGATCGGAATAATCATTTGCATGATTATTAGGTGCTAATGTTTTCCTATTGATCGGTAGTATCAATAGGAAATACATTATCAAAAGGTTTATCAAAAGGTTTACACCACCCCACTCTATCCGATTGAAAAATTAATTCAGATCAGGCTTGATCAGAACAGTCTTTTCTGATTGTGGTGGTTACAGAGTCCACGAGCAATGCTGGTTCTCAATTGTTCATCAAACATTGGCATGGGAAATGCCCCCAACAGAGGCATGCAGCCTGGACTTATTTTTTTTCCTGAAATGTGTCCAAAAATCTCTTTTGAAAAATGGAAAAATCATACATATTAGCTGCAGAAACCTGTTATTTATATAATTTCATATTTCTTGCACAAAGAGAGAGAGAATTCAAATGTTTGTATTCAAGCATCTTACCATATCAATCGTAACTGACAGCAAGTGTTGATACTATACTTTCAAACATAAACTTAAACCTAATTAGCAATCAGTGCATACTATCACCAACATAGTGGCCCATGGACCATTGTGTTTGGTTTGAGCCAGTTGTTTGAAGTAGCTGGTCCAGCTGTCGGCTGAAGAACTTGGAGCAGATC
Organism: Diplodus sargus; assembly: GCA_903131615.1. Lineage (NCBI taxonomy): Eukaryota > Metazoa > Chordata > Actinopteri > Spariformes > Sparidae > Diplodus > Diplodus sargus. The sequence continues at coordinate 2,352,578 of CAEMYA010000117.1, forward strand.
GGCTCACCACTGTGACCTGGAAGTGTATGAAAGGACTCTACCTGGTCGGCAAGTCTGGTGGTAATTATAAATGTCACATTGCAATTTCATCAGACTTTCTTGTGTGTGTGTGGATAATTTCCATCCTTATGTGTACCATCCTTCTTCCCTTGCTTCAAGACAGGTGGTATGAAATGACACGTGAAGAAAAAAATAGAACAGGTCACTTGGGATTAAATGCTGAGTGAGGCTGTGTTTGAAAAAGCCTGCTCGAAGCCCTATATAAAGTGCTGCAAATGAGGCCATACTGTACTATATATCCATGCAGGGGACTGAAGCGATGAAGCTGAGACTGTATAGTATTACCGCGCCTTGTGTTACAGTATATATTCTCGCCACTCACCATTGTCTTGTTCTACAGTAAATCAATACGCACTCCCAGTTCATTATTCAGTTCAACAGAGCTCACACCCTCAAACTCATCAACGCTTATGAAATCAATCATAGAGGTATCAAAACTTTGCCAATGTCTGTGTATATTCTTTTATAAATGCTTGCTGTTGTTCTCTTTCCATCTGGTGGCTGTAACTTACTGCTTCTATGCTTTGGTTTTAGGAACCATATGAAAGCCATGACAACCATGACAAACCTTAGAATCGTTTTGTTCCCAGTAGTTCTTCGGCAGGTGACAATTGTGGTATTTGAGCTTCAACAATTCAGCGAAATTGCTTGTTTTTAAATCAGACAGAAACATGGGCCTACTGGAGGATATAAAGCCCACCTGCAGTTTTAAGTATAATATTAATATCTTTTTGTGGACGCTTCATCTAAAAAAAACAACAAAAAAAACAAGCACATCTAAGTGCAACGTGGCTTTCAGTCATTGGAATAAACTGTCTTTTGACAGATTACAAGCACTTGAGAATATGATAAGGGCCTCATCAACTTTTCAAAGTCTCTAAAAATCCTCAAAAGACTGATATTCCACTTTACTTTGAAGATGGGTCTAAAAGGATGAAACTTCACTCTCAGGTAAGATTTAATGGAGTTTACTCTGATCTCAGTTGGAGTTTGCATGCAAATCACACACACTGCCAAATCTGAGATCACACAGTTTTAAATATAGCACGAGAGCTCTGCGGCTGCTCAATCCTAGAGAGTCAATAACAGCTATTAAGCTAACACTTCTTGGCTGGACTGAAATACCTACGACTGTTGGATGGAGTGTGATGCAGTTCTGGGCAAACATTCATAGTCCCCAGAGGATGAAACAAACTGACCCCTGCACCTTTCCCAACGTGCCACAATTAGGCTGATATTTATCTGTTCTTTATGAAATGTCTCAAAAACTATCGCATGGATTGCCATGAAATTTGGTTCAGACATTGATGCTCTCTACAGGATGATCTTTGAGATCATCTGAGACTCCCTGACCTCTCATCAGGCATCATCAAGTCAACATTTTGAAAAATGAAGTTAATCGTGAGTGACACAAGTGGTGGCCAGGTTTTGAAACCAGTCCACTGGTCTGGCTTTGCACTCCAATAACACTGGACTTATTATGGACAGTTCTGCAATTCTGTCCAAACCTGGCACCTATATTACCCACAGTGCATCTTAGCCACTGAGGGACACTGGAGACAAATAACATGCAGCTTTATACTTCTTTTTTCACATATGCAGTTATATTCCCCAAGACCTGTAAACAAACTCATTTATAGAATGGGTGCGCTTACCCTTTAAGGCTGATGGGATCCGGGTAGGGTCCCATTATATTGCCACAGGTTGTGGGTCTTTGTGTCGGTATGTTTACCACCCAAGTGTATCTAAGTGGAGTCGCTATTAGCTCTGATTGAGTGTTACTGCATCATAAAAGAGAAGAGAGTGGTTTGTAAGCGAGATGCAGAATGTGAGCTATGAAGCGCAGGAAAACTGATAAGTGATGCAAATCTTTTTGACTGGCTCATTAATTGGTGGCGCATCACGCTGCTGCCAGTGTGGGTGTGAGTCACGGGTTAAAGGGGAAGAATAAAAAAAGGGTGGACCCAAATGCAGACACACAGGAGGCAAGATAAGAGTGAACAAAAAATGAGCTTAATACCAAAGTCGGGAGATACAAAAAACCAAGTGAACAAACTTAAAGGAGTCAAAAGGCCAAAAAGCAAAGTGGCAACATAACCAGTTCAACAAAGTTCAAATCGAAGACAAAGGCTGGGACCCACTGGAAGCCGGCGGTGAAGGCCTCAACCCTCCGGAAGCTGACGGTGTAGGCGAAGGCCTTCTGGAGGCCAGCGGCGAAGACGAAGGCTGGGACCCTCTGGAAGCCGAACCACCAACTGGAAAACCCTCCTGGACCTTGTCAGGGCCACCGAAGGAGGATCACTGGGGGCTGTCGGCCTGGAAGCTGACGGAGGTTCACAGGGAGGTGTCGGCCTGGGTGCCGACGGAGGGTCGCTGGTAGCAACCGAACTCGGCCGGACCTCCGACCGAGGAGCAGGGACAGGACTTGGCTGGGCCTCCGACCGAGGAGCAGAGACAAGACTCGGCCGAGCCTCCAACCGAGGAACAGGAATAGGCGCCGTCTGGACCACTGACTGAGAACCACTGGCATGTGTCGACCAGGCTGTCGACTGAGAACCAATGGCAGGTGTCAACTGGACTTAGTAGGCCAGCCGGGTTCCCAAGAAAGGGAACATTTGGAATTGGCAGGCTCTGGGGCAGACCGAAGGCTAACAGGCTGGTGGCTAGCCACCGCCTCAGAGTCCAAGCTATAGAGGTTGGCAACCAAAGCCTTTCTGAGGTTAGCCACCTCTTCAATAAAATGTGCGGCACATGGGATTGCCTTCAAGCAAGGCCTAAAAAACAGTTCCCCGTCAAAAGTCGCTATGGTCTTTAGCTTCTCCCCCATGTCGGCCTCGCCATCCAAAACATCCCACATTTTATCCCCAATGTCCAAAAACTGCCTGCTGTAGTCTGCTGGGTCCATTGTTATGCTCAGTTCGTTTGTCACAGGTTAAAGAGGAAAACTAAAAAGTTGAGAGATACAAAAAACCAAGTGAACAAACTTAAAGGAGTCGAAAGACCAAAAAACAAAAGTAGCAACATAACCAATTCAAAAAAGTTCAATCCAAAAGTACAAAGTAAGAAATCAAAATCCAAAACATACCATCAGGATACATGGGACACAGGAGAAGACACAGGATACATCACAGGGAATCACACACAACAAACTGACAAAGAGTGAATGGGGGACAAAGGCTTAAATACACATAAACACTAATGAGGGGACGAGGAGCAGGTGAGGAGAGAGAGGAGGGAAGAGGACAGGTGAGCTAACGAGGTGAGGGCACAGGGGAGAAATTTAAAGGACACAAGAGAGGGCATGGAAATCAAAACATAAGACAAAACCAGACACAACAAGACACCACAATAAGACTATATCCTGAATCATGACAGTGTGCTCTCTATATTTGGATCTATTTTTTGTTTTGGTTGACTGAATTTTGGATTGGCTCTAATGATTCTTCTAATTTTAGTTGGACTTGAAGGTTCCTTTTAAACGTTCATGCTCCTTGAACGGTTTTGTCGCAATGTACTTTTACAGACTTGTATTCAAAATGAAACAATGTACAGTATCTCAACCTAACACAATTTGGACCAAATTAAACAAATCGGAAGTGTGATCACACCTTCAGATTATGTTAGAGTACCACTATATCTACTATGGTTAGGCATTATCTCACAACAGACCACAGAGGGGTGTCTTCCTCTCAGCCAGTCGTTTACAATACATTCTGGGAGGTGACACTAATTGCAAAAGCACAGTTTCAATACAAGTCTGGCAAGCCCGGGCTGTTGTGGTTTTTGTCCCAGTAGTAAAAAGATCGAGTAGAGCCCATTCTGGCACAAACGCACAATGTGTTTACACTGGGCAAGAGGGGGTGTAGGGGAATAGGAAGACATTTTTAGAAATTCAGGGGGCGTACAGGGAACCATGGGTTGGTGTGAAACAGCCCAATGTGTTTCTGGTTCACGTTACCCTCTCTCCTGCTGTGCTAATGTCTTTAACTGCGGGAGTAGTTGTCGTGACTGATCTTAATATTGTAAATTTTAACCTCAATTTTTACACTAAACAGAGACTGTATAGTAGAAGGAGGGTGTATAACAGGTACAGAGGCAGAAAAAGGCAGAAGCCGTTTTTAAATATGATGTTACCAGACTACAATGCTATATTATTCCTATATTATTTGGTCCAAATTATTCTGTTGCAGATACAGTGGTGGTTACAGTTACCATGGTTGGATATGTTCTGGTTACAGTACTTCTTGCTGGAAGATGTACCCAGCATAGGTCAATATAGTGCTGATGCAACAATGGGTCCATTTTTAAACCAGTGATTTTTGAAGAAAGGGCTGTTCAACACAAGAAATGTCTCTTTTGTTGTTAATTATTAGCTTGATGAGTCATCCAAACATTGGTCACGACTAGTTCCAACATTGTGTGAATAATCAGTGGGAAGTCCATACAGCAAACACAACAAACTTGAACAATGGACCCAGACTGTGTGATGGACACAATCAATTGGCAGAAATCAGGCGAATAGGATAGCATCAACTGCCATTTTGATTAGTGAAAGACAACTACAAGGATTACGTAATATACGCTAAACAGTGGCCACTGTATTCACTGACAATAACAGCACTGGGAAAACAGCACACTGAATTTTCTTTCATTTCCCAAGACTCTCTTTAGTTAGCTGATTTGGAGACCTCATCACAACTTGACCTCTCTGAAAAATGAGTGGGATGGGACAGCGAGCAGGAAACAACAAACATGTCCCCTGGTGAGGTGCAATCTGTTTATTTCTTGTTTTTACTTCTATCCTTAAACCACTGAAATGCTCACCTGTGTGGAGCTAAAATGTGCAACAGTGGCAGTATGTATAGAGTAGAGTCACAAAGTCAGCAAACTGACTTGGTAATGTCAGTAATACAGCTCTATCTATCCTAAGTTTTCTCACATTAGCCACGATTATCCCTGATCCAGGGCTGCAACATATCATGGTTCACTGGATCACTGCAACCCCAAATATTTGAGTCACTGAGCAGTTTGGTGGAGCAAGAGAAAAGTAACAAAAGTAACAAAAAACACTGATTATTTTAAATGGTTGCTTTTTGACACTCACCAACTTCAGCACTCCTAGGGGCACTCAGTACTGCCACGGATGACTGGATGCTGTTTTCCAATTTTACACCCAAATTTGCTTGTTTATGCAAGTTTTTAAATGTGTGTGAACCTGCTAAAAATAGGCCTTTCCCGCTGCCACAAGACAAGTTTACACCTTTTCTAGTGTGTCACCCCATCAATGGATCAGCGAGGTGCCTGCCTGCCCTCTCCAAACATCCTGAACTTCAGCATCATAGTGTTGCACTAGAGAAGGGGTGAAAATTAGTGCGTCTACTTGGGTGTCATAATTAAACAAGCCCAGTCAGAGCTGGAGCTGATAAACACCCGTGTCTACTGCAGAGTCATTTGACCTCCGAATGAATACCAATTGTAACCTTCCCACTTAAGACCAAAGCCAGATGTTAGTGGGTGTTAATGGGTCGTTTGCCCAGTCTAAAATAATAACACTCAATCAGACTGTAGTCTTCAGTATATATCTTCCGGCTACCACAGCTGATGAGCAGCACTTGAGTCATGAGTGTGAAAGAAATCCTGCACCATCTTTGATTTCACATGGTTTGTACTGACTCTAATGGAGAAAAACCCAACTTTCTTTATCTAAGTAATGTATTTTTACTGCTTTGCTGCTGCCTAACATAGTTTTTTCCCCTTACAGGGCAGTATGAAGATATCATCAGGTAAATTGAAATGTTCATCTTTCTTCCACCACCAACATGTGACCTTATATCAAGGTTTATACCCTGATTATCTGGGATTGAGAAAAGATCCACTTTATAGCTTGTGAATTTAACCTGAGTTAAAACGTGTTGTTTTGGCATTATCTTGTCTGAAATACATAGTTGCACCGTAAATACCTAATTGCCAGTGAATAATAAGTAGAGTGACAAACAGGTGCGGTAAAGGACCAAATAATCTTTTTGTCATGACGAAATACAACTTTTTGTATCAAGTTATATAGTACAAATGAATTTAATGTAGAAAACTAATGGCAGACGGCACATGTTAGTAACTTTCAAAATATGTATCACCATGACCAATCTGAAGAGAGATTGAGTGTGCTATTGTGTTCAGTCGGGAAGTTGAGTGGGTATAATGTCCACTACACAGTATGTGTGCATCCATCCATTTGGTAAGAGGGTGCATGTTTGCTACATGTGAGTTAAGACCCGAGGACTAGAGGGTGATATGTTCAGACAAGTGGTCCAGCATGAAGGCTCAAGACCAGCATCAGTGGTTTCCGGCTGACCCTGCAGTCGCCCGGGAGACCCCTCACTCAGTCAAGCAGAAAGAAGAGAGACGAAGAATCCACATCCAAGTGACGGGGGAGCTGATGGGAAAGTGATACACAGCGAGTGACCTGCAGAACAATGCATCTCTGCTCGGCCTGTGGGCTGCTGGCAGGCTGAGAGAGAGGAGATAGCAGAGACGTAGACTGACTCACTGAGCTGAGTCTCATAAGAGGAGCTGTGAGCGTGGTGATCCATATGTGGGAGGACAGGCTTTGCTTTCACGTCCACTCCATCGTCTTTTCAAATGACAAGAAGTGGTTGTGTTAAATTCCGAAGTGCTGTTACACGAGCAGACGTTTCCACGTGTTAACAGAAGCTGTTCAACATATAGTGACTTCACAGGAGCTTTAGTATTTGTTGTGTAAATAAATCTAGCCCTGGTGTTATCACAGTAACAGAATTCTGGCTTTGGACCAACATTCTAGATATTAAAAACAAAAATACTTTAACCAGTGGACAAAAACATGAAGCTTTGCCACTTAACACCAACTGTACGATGAATATTTTCGGATTTTCCTCAGATGGGATTCAGTTGAGGTTCTGGTGGGCAGCTTCGTGCTATGCTACAGTGATTCCCCCCACAGACACTCTAGGAAATCTCTGGGAATTCACATTCAAACTCAGTATGGCATGTGGAATGGTGCATTTTTTAAGGATGTTGATTGACATATTAAACAATTTGGCATTTGTTGGTTGTGTTAGGAAAGCACAGGACTCGAGGCAGGGGTAACAGCATACCTCTTTTCAACCTTAACTGAATTTGGAGGGAGATGTAGATGACACTATTTGATTTTCATCATGCACTAAAGATTTCTTTTTTTAAGGTAAAAACAGAATAATTCGAAGTCCCCCTTATATCTATGAGTAGCCTATGAGAAGGCATCTCCACCAATTTTACACATCAAAGTCTATGCACAAGTCTTAGGGAGTCCTACTGTATATGTGAATTAAGATGCACCAAATCGTTTAAGGGAACGGTGCAAAATCCGATTGGTTGCCTCGAATGGTGTCACTTGAGTCAGCATCATCTGGGGCTGAAGACTAAAAGTTTAAGAAATTAAAAAGATCATCAGCTGCTCTGAACGTAATACAATTGCACCTCAACTTGCTAGCTTAATTTAAAATCATGGTATAGTTTACACTTGAATAGTTCAATTAAACATCAATATTGAATGGTTTTGGCCCATTTCTTTAGCTATGGGCCCGATGGGCAGACTGTACACCTTGGTACATGGCATTCACAGGGTTTGGCAGACTTATTTTCGGTTGCAGGGAGGCGATAAATGGGAGGAGAGATATTGTGGCCTGAGTGGAGGTGTTTCAGACACCCTAACTGTTTAGTTAAGGAGTGTTGTTTCTGCCCATCTGTCATTAAGAGGGTGGAGGGATTTAACAGTTATTCTTGAATCCATTTTTATTCTGTTGATTAATGTGCCCGCTGGAGCAGACACTTAAAAAATTCCTTCCCAATAAAATATATTGAAAAGATGTTATTTTCCAGATTTTTCGTTCGTTTAGGAAAGTAATCAAACATTAATTACTTTGTGATTTAAGAATCCATGCATGAGGGGTTTGACTTGTTGGTACACTGTATGAATATGTGTGTATATAGAAACTCTATGTCTATGTAAAGTATATGTACATCACCATACTATCTTACTTTACTGTCTAAATGTTTTTTACAGTCAACTGCATAACCATTTTTATGGTTAGTATCAGTAACAGAAGTATTTTTATTATACACAAACTGTATTTAGTATTAAGATCATTGATATGTGGATTTAAAATGTGAAGCAACGTTGTATATCAGTACCATGATATGTTGTGTTAACAGTTTTTATATCTGTGCTGTTGGCTGTGAGTACAGAGTGCTGTTTCTTATGCTCATCTTGATTTCTGGCTTGATATTTGTCCCACATGAACTACACCATGGCCACTTATGTCATCTGTCAACGCACTCTGAGAATGCATAAATCTTACTTGATAGAGATGAAATTCTTCAGGTGCGTGGAGACTCCAAGAAGCTTGCAGTGGTTAGTGACGTAGCTGATGTTAGTCAGGACGATTTTCTTCTTATACATTTTTCCCACTTCGAAATCCTAAAACAGACCATTTCTTGTAAACCACTGTATTCAAATTATGTCAACAAAAGTTGAATGATCAAAAATCAACTATTTATTAGACTAAAGAATGAAACAAGAAAAATGCAGTTCATTGGCATTCGTTCATTGGCTCAAAGACATGAATTCTTGTTTCTATAAAACCAGTAGTGTGGTACCTTGAAGATGATGATCTCTGGTTTACTGAGGAATGGAGGCCCTCTCAACTCTTTTCCATGAACTTTTTTAACAATCACGTTGAGCTTTCCACTGGAAATTGCAGGTTGTTCCTGCTTTACTTCTGTCTGCACCGACATAGCTTTTTCATCCTGAAGCTTCTGTAACCGCACAGGAAAGAAACAGCTGGTAAAGTCATTATAAATGGTATCTAATCCTCAGTTGATAACAGCTATTATTACTTGATAACTGTGCAACAGTAACAGTAAAATAAAAAAAAACATTGAGGTTCAACAACAAGCTGATTCAGAATGAATGTGATGTAGTCAGATGGTGTGGAACTACAAGAGTTTAAAACTTTAAAAGTGTTAAATGTATCACCACGTGGCCCTGCTTCACCTTTTGCGGCAATGCCATTTTCTCCCTGCTCTATTTTTCTGCATTGTGAAGCATTTTCCATCATCCTTCTCTCCCTCATTAATCATCTGATTAGCTCTATTGCATTGCTGTGCTCATCTAACACAGTGGCCATTACCGTGTCGAGAAGTAGCCTTTCATGGGGGCCTGAGTCTGATCTGTATGTTGTGAGGACAGACCACTTCCACTTGACTGGGTACTTGCTCAGAGCTTTGAGCTGTAGCACCACGCTCGCTCTGAGGCCTCAAAGGCACCAGCAAAATGAGAAGTGATGCCTGTCGCCCCACATTTCAAGTGTGTCGGGGGGGGCTGGCTGAGGCCGAGAGCCAACGCACCTCGATGACAGTGAGCTGGAGACATTTCAGATTTATATTTAAGGAAAGTGAGAATTGGTGCTTTCACTGTGGTGCAACCTAATGACAAAATGATGAAAGATTGATGCATAGATATGTTGAGAGATATGAAGATAACAATATTAGCTATGGCTTTTTCAAATGTTTATACTCAGACTGCATTAGAAAGTGCAAATGCCTACAGGCACTCAGTGTATTCTATGCTAATGTATTAGGATTACCAACATGTTCACACATAACCCTCCAACTGTGAATAATTTGCTACATCCCTGTGACCCTTTCACCTGACTCTAACTAGACATTTTGATCTGTATTGATTGGACCATGGTGATTATGTTGATGATGTTTTTTTTTTTCTTCGTCACTGATATTATCAGTTTGAGCTGAAGCAGTGATGAAGAGTTTTAATGGATGGATTAGTGTGGTTCAGCCAGGGCTCATTTTGCAGGAATTGTTAATATAGCAGCAGCCTGGGTTGGCTTGCTAGATACAGAGCTGCAGGCAATATGTGCAATAAGTGATTATTTTCTATGGATCATGTGTTCTGAAGACAGATACTTGTGGCTCTCACCTAAATAACTTCATTCAGCCCACATTCCACCTGGAATGATGGCACTGGGGTGGTCTGGTTCTGTTGGCCAGATCTGAGCCACAGGCACACCATAGAATGGCCACATGGGAACCAAGAGTGAACCAAAAAAGACCAGAAATGGCCCGAAATCTGGGTCACAGCTAATTCATATTCTATTATTCTGGTGGGCTGGATCTGGCTCAGACTTGCGCCAGTTTTAAAACTTACTTTTAGACGTACTTCTGTAACACATGGTGTCTTTTTTTACTTGTTAGTAATGAGCTTCACATGAAAGATGTGGATGTTCCCACTCCTGATCCTATCCGCACTAATGAAGGTGCCCTGACCAACTATGGTGCAGGAACACGAATGGAATCCCTCGCTGGCTTCTCATTGCTCACTGTTGTGTTAGCTGGAACTCACTTTCAACAGCAACTGGGAGCTGAGTCCGTGTTCTGCACCTATCCCTACCCACACAACCTCAACCCCAATTTGCAAGCATTAAATTAGTGAACAAGAAATCTGTTGAATCAGCTTTGTTGTTTACACCATATCTGGTATGCAACTTTTTCTAATCACTTAAATACTGTTTTTAAGCGTAATTATTTAATTAACGCGGCTCAGTTTGCAGGTGGGGAATTCATCTGTTGAAAATTATGCAATAAGCACATCCACGGAAAAATGATGTGCCTGCTGTGACTGGGACATGATTTATGAGTGTTTTAATTTTAGCAGCTTGCAGGGATTTGCTTTTAGTTGGCAGTGGTTGTTCGTTTGCTGCACCTTGCTGTTCTGGTCCCAAAGCCCAGAGAACTCAGGCTCAGCCAGGATTTCCGTAAGACTCTGGTGGCCCCCTTCCAGGTACAGGGTCTCCTCCAGGTCCTCAGCATCAGAGGAAGCTGATGATGAGCTGCCGCTGTCACTGACTTCTCTTAACTGCTGGATAAATGCACATGCAGATCGGGTCGTAAGTGTTAAAGTGCACTTGTTTTCTTTACAAGGTTATTTCTCAAATGTCATCTCAGACGTAATGAACCGCTCACTATTGTGGCTCTCTCCTTAGTGGCTGATGGGGGGCTGGGATCCAGGTAGTGCAGGAGCTTCTCTCTTGCCCTCCCCAGAGACAGGAAACTGTCAGTGGTTGAGGGTTTAGGCAGCACTGCCTGGTGTCTCTTTCTCCTATTTACCAGCTGTTCCTCCTCAAGGATTTTTGCAGCAATCTCCACTCTCTTTGACTTCTGCCTCTCTGCAAATTCCCTGAGAAGGGCAAATCAACAACACTGCATTATACTGAAATGCGGTCATGTATTCCTCAGCACACAGCGAGAGAAAACACCCACACACTGCTGCATGGAGTGGGAGTAGAGGACATGCATGTGGGAGCGGAGAGGAGAGGAAAGGAGAGGAGAGGACATACTCTTGTTTTCGTTTTATCTCCTCTAGTTGTTTCTGTTGGTACATATGCTTGATACTGTTGATGCCCTGGGCCTGCAGGGATTCTCCCAGTTGTCTCTGGTGCTGCTCTTTCTTCTGGGCATTTGCTTTGGCTTTTCTTTGTTGGACCCGTAAGCTCTCCTAAAAAAAAAAGAAAGAAGGAAAATCACACCAGATTAATGAGGCTATAATCGAGAGCTGATCATTTGAATCATTTGGTGCACCTGTTGGGTGTTGATTCGAACAGTAATCGAAAAACAGCACTGAGTGTTATGATGATAGCATTGCAAGATCACGATGATGAGCGCAATAGCCTCCACAGTGCGGAGCTGAATTCACCATATTAAGGGATCCGAGGGGGTGTAGTAATGACAATAAAATGAAAATGTGGTTTCTGCTTAACATCTCTCCTCGCCAGGAGGAAAACCAGAGTGGATGGTATAAGTACTTTCATGTCCTAATAGCTTTCTATGTATGACGATTTGCTTTGGCTTCCTAATCCAGCTGACCAAATGTTACAGTCCGGATTGAATGCAAAAACTGTAATTTTTACAATAATGTAATGTGCAATGTACACTTCACATAAACACAGACATTATTGCAATTTTATCAAGTCAAGCTATTACTTCCACCTTTCTTATGCATATGACACATCTTCCATTTAAGGCATTCATTTTTACATTTCATACTGTAAAAACTACAGAAGCCAGCTGGTGCCATGGGGGAGAGAAAACGGCGTACAAATGAGTAAACTGAACGCCCCTCATCTCAACCTCCCCAACGTTAGTCGCTAAAACTACAAAAGCCCCTCTTTAGAGCCAGTGTTTGGTTTGTTCATTCTCGTTTTCCCTCTGTAGATATAACACAGACACTTATATCTCTACATTTGCTACCAGCTCACACAAGAGCTGATTTCAAAATCTTAAGCACCTATAGTGCTTTAAATACACTCACTCCCTCATATATTTCCAGCCATATTTCTACATACATTCCATCACATCCTTTACCTTCCCTTGATGCCAGTTGCTTTACTGACTAACTATTTTGGTGGTTGAGCCTTTGTCCACCATGCTCAATGATATTTTCAAATTCAGACAGAAAACACATCTATTTTCTGTTCATCATGATCTCTCCTGACTCACCCCACCCTTGTAGTCTTATCAACACCATCCCCTGTGTATTTGTGTGTGTGCTTGTACATGTAAAAATAGCATTTTTTCTATTTTTTTTCCCTCTCTCTGATGTTTTTTCTGACTTGCGGAGTGAGAGACTCTCTAGGTGATATGCACTTTAAATAAACTGAAGTTGAAGTTGAAAAGATTCAACCTAAGGTAAGGAAAACACAAGGACTCTTAGTTTCAGGTCAGATTATACACGGATACATAATAATATTCAATTCTGCCAATAGATCCCCCTAAATCCTATACACTGGACCTTTAAAGCTGTCAAGCCATGGACAATGTTACTTAAATCAAAACTTCAGTTAAGATACAGTTATGTTGTGATTGTGGAGGAGGTGCTATTTTTATCATTTTAAACGACATTCTAACAGGGTCTTATTTGGAAGAAGTGTTGATTTTAAGTGTCATTCCCAACTCATCAAATACCAACGCTTTGGGATTGTAGGATGGGTCGGCCACCATTAAAAGGTTAAAATCTAGAAATAATATTCAATGTCAGTCAAACATACGTTTAACTATACAGTTACATGAGTGCATGTTTTGTTTATATACTCACAATGTACTTACATTGTCATTTTAGCACAAATGAAATGAGGCATGCCTTTAAAGCTTTATAAGCATATAATGTATCTCTAAATGTGGTTTGTACTTAAAATGTTGTTCACTTATGCACTTAGGAACGATCTAATGTTGCACTATGGTAGCTATAGAAAGTGTTAATAATACATAGCACTACAGCCTGTGTATCTCATCGCTGCTAAAACTACTACCATAATGCTACAGGATCAGCATGGGAGGGTGCCATTGCTTACTTGGGTGGCTGCTATGTTTGATTTGAGGGACTTGACAGCCTGTATCCTCTTTTCCAGTAACTCTCTGTTCTGCTGCTCCTTCTCAGCCTCTTGCTGGTGCACCCTGAATGAAACAAGGACAATCACAAAGCATGTGAATACTCACACACAGCAGAGAGAGGAAAGAAAATCTGCAATTACTACTTGGGGTTGAAATTTACAGGAGCTGAGCAAAATTGAAGGTAATTATAACTCAGAGCGTTGCCTTATTCTCTCTAACCACAAACCTCTGAGCTGTCACACAAGTTGTTTTTCATTTATAAGAACTTCTGCCTGTCATTCAATTTATATAAACAGATACAAATCTTACTATAACAACACCGATCTTAACATAAACACGTGACTTTTTTGGAGAAACAAAACTCGTCAGGAATGGCAAACAGATCAAGAAATCAGACAGTAGCAGAAACAAACGAAACAGATGAAAAAAAAATTCAAGTTGAAAAATTAAAATAGAAAGAAATCAACAACATTGGCCAGTCTAGGAAAGACTAGATCTATGTCATCCCCGGCTTATAGTTTTGGCTTTTACAAGACAATAACTTCTTTGAATACTTCAAGTCAATCAAAGGTATAATGGTGCTCAATGGCACAGAGGAATAAACTACAGCACATCAGGCTTTAGCTTCTCGGGGAAAAAAAATTAGTCGAATTACTTCATTGTTGTTTTTCGGTTTTTAAAAGGTTCTACATATGAGATTTGAGTCATAGTTTGCATTTTTTGACTAATATCATGAAAAATCACGAATCACTTTTTTCTGCTCAGATGAGCTTGTAGTCGAAGTCTTTATTGGCTTAACACCTGATTACCTTTTAATGGTCTCTTTTAAGTGCTTGGCAGCCATCTTGCGGCTCGCCTCGCCCACTTCAATGTTCTTCTGATGTTCACTCACTTCTTTCATCAGCACGGCTGCCTGTTTACTATCAGAACAAAATCACTTATAAGCACAATATGTCAGTCTTTGCATGGCTATTCAAGGGTCATACAACTGGCTCCTCAGAAAGGCTTCGCATACAAACAGTAAAAAATAAAATAAAAAAAAATGACAAAAAATACTTAGTTATGTTGCACTGACAGTGACAGTTTCACTATGTGCCTATAAGTAGTATTTCTCCTAAATGAGATGTTCCATTTTCTACTAACACTGAGATCAATAATTCTCATATTTGTGTGCATCACAGAGGAGTACCACACACAGAAGAACAAGGCAGCATGAATGGAAAAAGATGCTTGTTTTCCCTACTCCCTGAGACGCTGCATCTTGAGCTGCAGGTTCTGGCCGGCTTTCCTCTCCTGCTGAATCCTTGCTGCTGCCTTCTGCGCCTTCAGCACCCGGAAGACCCGTTCCTCCTCCTGCACCTCCTGCCGGAGCGAAGAGAACCTGCCAAGCTCCACCGCCACCTCACTCAACTCAAGTCTGAGGAGCAAAGATGTAGAATGAGAAGGATTTGGATGGAAGATAGAGTTAAAGGTGCTGGCTGATGGTCTTTATTATCTACTGTAGCAGAGGTAAAATGCGGCTTTGAAGCACAATTCAGATTCTGCTGGGGCAATATCTAGTGTTGGTAAAGTCAGAATATTAATATTTACGATATTAATTAGGTAATAATACAAAAATCCACAGAACACACTTTGAAGCTAGAAAGGTGGCAGGGTCCACCAAATATTAACAAAGTAAAATAGTATGAAACTGTGTTGTCCTTAAAAGTCACAGTTGTTCAGTCACAAAATCAAAGACAGTTTGTTTATTTAGTTAGTTTAGGCATAAAGAAATGTTTCTCTTCGGATGAAGATTTTTTTCCCCCAAAACTACATAGTGCACATTTAAATCGACCATTAAAAGACCATTTAGACCATTAAAATACAACATTTCCCTTTCGAAAAATCATTCAAACCCTTACAGCAGAATGAGTCGGGATTCCTTTTTGGTTTAACAAAACAAGCAAACTGCCCTCGACCACACTGGAAAGATTTTGTAACTGAAGTCCAACATTTACAAAAGCAAAGCTCTTCTTGCGTGTCAAACTCTTGGGATATTAGCATGCCATAATTGCTTGCTTGGCAGCAAAAGCCTTCCGGCAAAGACTACTGTTTACAGCATATATTACTGCGATGCATAACTAAAAAGAGAAAAGCTAGAAAAAACAAGAGGGGCTGCACTGACGTGGGCGAGTTGGTGAGATGCTGAAGAGCAACCAGTTTAAGGAATAGATCCATGGGTTTTAAAGTTTATCAGGTGCCTGAACACTGCACAGCAACTTGTACTTCTATTAAGCAGGATGCAGCTAGTTGGCAAATACTTTGTTTCTGGATGATGTCACGTTGCTTTGAAGCAAAGGTTTGGACAAATTAGCCTTTTTTCCTGCACCATCTGTGTTTGTGGTGCCAGTGTCAATACAGTATTCCCATTAAAATAAATGAGGGGGCTTAATTTTTTCCCACAGTACTAATAGCTGTCAGAACAAGAGTGTCAAACCGTTTTCCACTCTGACTCACTCTTGTTGCTTCAGATCAGTGTTGATGTGGCCCTCCAGCTCCTCCTCACTCTGCAGCCTTTGACACAGATGCCTATGCTGGGATCGCAAACGAAACACTGCCACACTGCAGAGGAAGATAAACACAGATTCACAGGGGATGGACAAAAAGGAAATGTCTCATATACCAGTCAGTGTTTGTTGTCTTTTTTTTCGAGCTCACCTGTTTTCTGCTGCTTTTTGTTGCTTGATCTCGTTCTCCAAGTCATCCCTCTGCTTAACCAAACTCTCGATGTTCTGACGGCAGAGTTTAAGCTCTTCGCTGGAAAATATAAATATCAGATAACAGAGACAAGTTCAAGTGTTGACAATGAGAAAATATCCCAGATCAAAGCTAATAAGCAGGAACATTTTCAGGTTTTTTAAGGAGCAACTTTTTCAGAGCATCAGGCTAATAGATTTTCTTGTACGTACAACAACAAAGACAAGGTTATTATGTCATCTTACAAGGTAATCTATTGAAGATACTGAACAGCTGAGTGTGGACACACACATTTCAACAGTTTTAATTGCCCAATGTTCTTTCTGCAGTGAAATGGTGTGCAACACAGCAATCTCTGACTGAGGGAAAAGACCGTCATAAAAAGAAAATCACAGCACATGCTACAGTAAAAGCTGCAGGTTGGTTAAAAGCCAGGTGTGCTTGGGTTCCATTAAACTCATGTTTGATCGGAGTGCAGTACCACCCCATCCTGACCTTTGATGGTTTGTGCTAAGGGGAAATGGAAGCCGTTTTTTTTCGCCAGGGGGCTGCATCACAGTTCATCGGGTGCTTAATGGCTCGCAGTGCAGACAAATAAAAAAGGAGGAAGAAAAGTGAGATAGAGGACATTATGGGAAATGTTCTCTCTACAGCTGAAATGATTTTCCTGCAAATTGCTGAATCAATTGGTACAGAAGCGATTGGCCAAGTGTGAAGAGGCCAAGAGGGGGAAGACCCGAGAAAGTGGAATAACACTATAACGGAAATGATGGTGGCACGAGTTTTTCCTTGCCAATGCAACGACCTATGACAAAAAGACACACTTCTGTATTCCTACTAAAAAAATGAAACAAATAATTGTATTTTACGTGTAGAGGTTTCAAACGAGTCTAGAAAGGCAAAAGGATCGCTGTCCAGGTTAAGGAGCTACTGTGGCTCTAGAGGTCTGTCGGTTGCCAGATCCAGACCTGGCTTTCAGCACGTCATGCTCCTTCTGTCGATGAAAGCAGTCCAGCTGGTCCAGGTTTCGTCTCAGCTTGAACATCCGCGCTGTCGCGGCATAACTCCTTTTCTCACCATTGTCGGCCACAACTGAAGGGTTACGATCACCATCACCTTCACCATCACCATCATCGTCGTCCTCTCTTTGGGCAAAGCAAAATTACATTTTTAGAAAGCTTACATGTTTAATGCAAAATTTTAACTATCCACTATGTATGTATAGAGAATTATACCACTATAATTCCTGGAGGTGTTTATACTGAGGCTTAACGATGTAGACAGCATGAGTAATTAATTTTAGCTTTGTTATTTTTTTATTAAATTATCATACTGTGTATCGCATTAAGTCACAGTGACTTTGTGGTTCCAAATAGTAAGTGGGAGATAACAGGATTAGGGATTAATACATGGGCATTTGTATTTTATTTTACTAATATTATATGATTCACAGAAAACCAAGAAACACCCACTCATACAAATCCTCTAACCACGCCAAATCAGGGGGAAGGGCTGGCTCATCATCGTTAAAGGTCTCCTGGCCTGGACCATCTCCTGAAATATATACAATACAAACATTAAGTGAGGATATCCCAGTCTTTTCAAACAACCAAGGTAAAACAGACGTTATATTTGTGTAATTATGAGTTAAAAAGAGGAAGTGGCAGTAGCTACCGTCTGCTTGTCACTCACCCTCACTGTCCTCATCAGTGCTGAGGTGGACACCCAGCTGTCCACAGCTGTCTGACGCCACATCAAATGGACGTTCCCTGTCTCCGACATCCATTTTTACCTAATTAATAACACAGGCGCATATTATCGAACAAAAACCCACAGGTTGTATGCAGTTTTTGCTGAATCGTTTAAAGCCACATACATTGACAAAATGTGAAAGTTCGCACTTGTCACAATTGCTTGGTCTCACAAGTCGAAATTTGATTTTAAAACGTTGTTTGGTGAATTCTTTGTACTCCGATTCGAAGAGTGGCTGTCAGGGAATTTCAGAAAATCTTAAGCCGTGTATTTTTTCTGTGACATTGCCCATGTGTAAGGCAACATTCAATGAGCAGATAACTGAATGCAATTCGGCGTGTCGTTAAAGTGGGTTAGCTTGCGAAACTACAAAGCTTCGCAACTAATGCACATTCAACGCTGAATACAGACTGTGACGTGTTTGAAGTAAATACATGAATACATTTAGCAACCATTACCAAACCGTTACCTCGCTTAGCTAAGCTTTGCTTCCTCCTGACACGGTATCTTCTCAAAGATACTTCTCCTCACTGCAGAAGTTACTCCGCCATGTTTGTTAGTGTTTCCAAGGAGACGGCACGCAGGGGGCGGGGCACTGGCGCCCCTCGAGACGCCTGTCATCTGAACTTGCAACTGAAAGCACGTGCTGGCTGCGTCCGAAACCACTCACTACTACATCACTTACTACTACTGGTGAGGTGGATCCATAATGGCGTCATTCCTCTTATGGTTATGATCAATAAGGTGTGCCAAACCTCATCACCCAAGCAGTTTGAACAAGTGAATGCATTCAATGCTAAAGCAGGGAAGTCATTTAAAATCAGTTTCTGGTATTTAATTAATGACGCGGACAGTTGAAATGCACAGAATTAGGGATAATTTGTGACTCTCTCACTGTTGTCAGTGCAATTTACCCAAACTAACACTGTTTTATTTCTTTGGACTGATCTCAGTCAAGCTACACTCAGCAGAAAACATCTCAGCCTGTTCAGAGAGAACGATACATTTGTGAGTTTTGCAAAATCTTTTCTCAAGCATGCAAGATACTGTATGTCCCTATCTGATTTACACTGGGGAACTACATTAATTTATACTTGATCAGCATTGCACCGGCACAGAGTGCTTTTTACTGGGAAGATTATCTTCCATACGACATCATAAAGCTTTCTTTCGATTCATGGCACAGCTGAAGAGGAATTCAGATGAGGAGTGTGCGTCTTACTGTAGAACATATTGAAATCTTGCGATAGAGGAATATTTTGTATTGCCACGGGGAGACTGAATAAATAAATAGCACTGTATGAGCGTGTAATGTAGGATATGGGGCAGGTTTTGTCTGAGAGATGAAGGCAGCGCAAAATAAATGCGAGGGGGAAACAAAGACTTCAGCTGACAAAGAGTGGATCAACAGGAGGAAAACAGAGCGAGCAGAGAGGGATGGAGAAAGAGGATACATGAGGGTGAGGAGAGTAAAGGGAGAGCCAGATAGAGAATACAATAACCCGCAGCGCACTGTAGTCCAGTGACTTCATATCAGAAGAATTTGCAGTGAGAATCCAGCCATTAATGAAGGTCTAGGGGGAGAGACAGTGGTTTGAATCCACAGCCCCTGACTCCAGGACAGTCTCTGCTCCCGAGGGTGAGGCAGCAGAAACCAGGGCAGGTGCAACTATGCACTTCTCCCTACAGGACAGGATTCAGGTTATGTTTAATGAGGGGGAAATACAAGCCTGCACTTTTTCCCAAGATGGAGGACACGATATTATAGAGGAGTAATAACATTTCAATTCTTCTTTTTTTGTTTATATTTTTCTGTAATTTATGGTAATTGATCCTGTTCGGGATGAGGTGTGTGTAACTTTTCCTTGTTTTGTTTTTGCTTCAAAATCTATTTCAAGATATTCCAAAGCTTCTTGTATCTGGTGATCTTATTAAACATCATGTCTTTTTTTTTTTACAGCAGGTAGACAAAATCACATGAACACCCAGATGCTCCTGAGCATAATAGTAAAGCGATTGCACTTAAAGGGTAACTCCGTCAATTTCACACTTTGAAGTGTGTATCAAGGTCAGTACTGCCGTAGATGTGATAAAAGTAGTATGCAGCCTTTTGAGGCTCGCGATGAAGCTGCATGTAAACAGATAAATTGCCTCCAGTGATGTCATACAGTCACTCTGTTGCATTGTGGATGATGTAGGCAGCAGGTTTTGTAAAGCAGTCTGCTGTGGACAGTGAACATGAAATCTCCAATAATGAATGAACGCAACTGATACAGCATAAGAGATATTGTCTTTTTTTATTCTTCTTCCTTTTCAAAACCTGGTGCCTACATAACCCACAATGCAACTTAGCCACTGAGTGACACCACTTGAGGTGATTTATCTGTTCACATGCAGCTTCCTCTGGAGCCACAAAAGGCTTTATACTACTTTTTTCACATATACACTAGTGTTCCCCAACACCTGTAAACACACTTTAGTTGGCGGAGCAACCTTTAATCATCTGACAAGCAAAACTTTAAGATATTTTAAATGTTTCCAAGCAACATGAGACAACTGACAGAAAATCATCTGAAGTATTAGCAAGTTTGAAATAATGAAAACTGACTAACTGGCGTTCAGGTTTTTGCATACTTCAGGTACTCCTTAAAGGTAAATTGTGTAGTTTGGGTAAAGACGTTCAGAATGTTTATATTAGCAAGATTAATAAGATAACAATACAAACTCAGAAATATCTATTGGATATGTTTCCAGGACAGTTTGTTTATTCCACGTATTCAGTCATTAAAATCAATCACGACTGACGTTTTTCTTCCCCATTTCTTCTCTTAAAAATGTCTTCCCCAAAAGTACATAGTGCACCTTTAATTTAGTCACTGTAATATTTTATTTTGTCTACAGTGTGGAGATGACTGCATCAATTATGACAATTATTTTTTAAACCGGTCTCTCCCTACATTTTCTAATAGTGCTGTATCTACTGGTGTCATTACACAGTGAATGTTGTCAATACATGGATTCAAATATTGTGTCCGCGCTGTTCTTACAGAGTCCATGTATCTGGTATCTGGTTATTGGTATGTTTGTGTGTGTGGTGCTCAATTACGACAGCATTCACAGTTCTGCTTTGCTTTATGGGATCGTGTGTATTCAGTGCTTTCATTTGATATATATATATATTTTTATCACTACTGTATTCTGTAGAGGCTAAATCTCATCTAATTATGGTCTTTGGTCCCTGACTTGAAAAATGCGATACATTTGTGCTGCAGTATTACGGTCCTGTAAGGAGAATCATTCTGATCCACATGAGAATTATACATTAAATTATGTAACAGTCTGGAGTGAAGTACTGGGTCCTAGTAGTTGCTCGTTTCCTCACGTTATGTCAACTTGGGGCAGTCAGCTGTACCGGACTCCCTTTAGGAATAGTTGATGGGCGCTCTCCTCCAAACTGGCCCTTTTAGAGAACACATACAGTGATGTCACGAAAGACTTTGCCTTAATACATAATTCATCTTTAGTTAACAGTTATTTCACTTTTAGCTAACAGTGAAACATGTTATAAACCATTTATCAAGCATTTTTTAAAGTTAATACATCAGCATCAGTTGCAACTTCATGGAGGCAGGCTGCCAAGCCAGAAGCCACAGTTTGAGTCAACGTTTCAACATTTGTAAGGGTCACACCACCAGATATTTTTAGGGAAAATGTCAAGACGTGTTTGTAATGACCAAAACAGGTAATAAATCAAATCAAAATAAGCCTCTTGGGACTCGAGAGAAACTGAAAATATAACCTAGACAATGATTATTATAAAGTGCTCCTTTATTATTATAGGGGAAGGTCTCTTAGAGCAACTCGAGGACCACTGGGCTCTCCCACTACAGAGAAATCCAAGTTTACTGGAGTGATAATTACCTAATGGAGATGATTCAAACGTGTCAAATATTACATAATATGCTGAAGTCCTATGTTCGTGACATGCCCCCCCCCTTCCGTGGCCAGATTGAATCTGACGTTTACAGGCCAGGCAAAGGAGGGATCGACAGATTAGTGCGTCTCTCTCTCTCTCCCTCTCTCTCTCTATCCATCCTTCTCTCATTCTCTCTCTCTCTCACTCTGTGTGTGTGTGTATGTGTGTGTTGCTGGAGGACAGGCGGCGGCGGCAGCAGTGACGGTGGATCGGCTCGTTTGTTGCGGTCGATGCGGGGAGTTTGGCTTCTCCTCGGCGCGCTCTTCTTCTTCTTCTTCTTGTGCGCTCCTGGACGCGGAGGACTCGGGGAGGAAGCGATCATGGGGCCATCATCTTCACCATCATCTTCAGCAGCATCAGCAGCACCACCAGCAGCAGCAGCAGCAGCATCAGCAGCAGCGCACTTTACTTTCTTCTCGGCGGCGCCGGATCACGACGAGAGCGCACTAAAATAAAACTCCCAGGCTTTTTCTTTTTTCTTAAATTTGTTTCCTTTCTTTATTTTTTTCTTTTGCATTCCGTTCGGGGAAACTTTTCTTCTTTTGACCGGTCATTCGTCATTCAGAGTGTGTAAATGGAGGTCTCAACTTTCCTGCTGTCGAGTCTCGCTCTGCTCTTCGTCGGAGGAGATATTTTCACCAGGTGAGATCAACCTTTTCACTTCTTTCAGGTGCGCTCCAGCAGAAAAAAAACATAAACAAAAAAAAAAGAAAAGAAAAAAGAAAGGAATAATGGCAGGAGGTAAACCAAAAGTTGGATGAACCATAAACCTGAAGTGAGAATAAGGATGACATCACGAGGACTGTGTTGTAATAATCTAATATTAACATGAATGTTAATCACGTGTCAATATATGTCAATATAATTCAAAATAACCACTAATCACAGCTCAAACGTCGCCTGTCATTTTGACCCTCCTCGCCTCCCACCACTTATTGATATGAACGCTGAGTGTATTGGATTGACTGTCCGCGGCTTTGCCCTCTGCATCCTTACGTAAAAAACACTTCTCCTCCTCCCCCGAGTCAAAGTCTGCTCTCCCTTCTCTGCTTTACCTCCGGGCGCAGCGACCTGATGACACCATTTACATAATGCATATGCATACAGAGAGGTGGCGTTTTTTTTTTATGGTGATGTGGGTGCGTTTGTGTGGGCACAGTGTCACCCACCTCCAGGCCTGATCGATTGGGGGGAGGGGGGCAGGCCCACTGACAGGACTGATATGGTCAATTTAAAGGTGCACTGTGTAGTTTTGGGGAGGACATTTTAATCAGAAGAGGGTGACCTTTTTTTATTTTTTAGCCTAAATAAATTCTTCCTTTTCACGACTGAATAAACAAACTGACTTAAAGGACAACAATAGTTGGCGGACCCTGCCACCTTCATAGCCCCAAGCAGTGTCCAGAGGACCTTATTCTCCTCTGAGAGCAGCTTGTTTATTCAGTTATGCCAAAAAACATATTTCTGAGTTTGTATATCACCTCAGTATTAATGCAATTGTTAAATTTAATCTCCAAAACTACATAGCGCCTCTTTAAACTGAGCGGCCCTGACTATGTAGATGTTTAATTTGAAAAGCTGAAGAGGAGTATTTGAATCACACAGATATGTCATTGAATTTGTCTCAAAGGCACATATTTAGCTAAAATTAGTCTAACTCATCATATTCAACTGCAAGGTGAGATTGAGATTAGCGCGCGACGGAGAGCCGACCATCTTGAAGGCAGGAACATCTCAAACCCAGTGCCATTTTAAGTGTTTTCGCAGTCGTCGCGTTGAATTTGAATCCAGCCCCGATCTCTGACTGTCACGAGTTTTGTCGAGATTACAGACGGCCCTCTTGCACATCCCTGAATACAAACCGTATGATTTTTTTTGTCAGGTGAGGTTTAGAGCTTTAAACTTCGTGTTTACGTTTTCATCGGAGGTCTGAGATGCATTCATCTGCGTGCAGTCTAAATGCCTTCATGCCCTCTTATGTAAGCTTCCACGAGCATCTGGTTTTTCACAGGATGACCAAGATTGACTACTGAGCCGCAGTTTCCCCAAAGCCCGTGTGCTGGCAAGTGCCTCCACTGAAAAAGGGCAAAGGGTGAAGCTGCTTAAGCTTTGGGTGAAATTTGGGCAAATCTCTTCTATTGTCCCTCTTGGCTGATCACCAGCAGAGGGAGTAATAGCTATTGTAATTGGATTTTCCTGCCTCTAGTCACTGCTGTTATTATTATTTTGTCCTCAGCACAATGCAGAGTGTAGGCTTTTTCTTGCACCTCATTATGTGTCAGCTCGCTTTCTCTCTCTCTCTCTCTCGCACGCGCGCACGCACACACACACACACACACACACACACACACACACACACACACACACAC
>CAEMYA010000117.1:2376957-2398351 GCA_903131615.1 Diplodus sargus
ACACACACACACACACACACACTCACGCACACACACTCACACACACACACACACACACACACTCCCCGCTCTGCCTTTGGTGGTTGAAAGTTGCTGCTTCCTCCCCTCCCCTCCCCTCCCGCCTCTGAACAGACTTACTCCGGTTCTCTTTTTAGCTCCTCGTTTATCCATTTCACAAAAGTTGCTTAGCTAAGTTATGCCTCGCCACCTTTAGTGTGGCGACAATTTCACAGCTTTTCTTTCCAGCTTAAGTGCCACTTACCCTTCACTTCAGCAAACACAGTGCGCCCAATTGATAGTGTAATATGCGTTGCAGAAACAACGAGGACTGGGTATGAAACACCGAAGCCCAAGTTAAGGGAAAGCGTGTACGGAATATAGAACATGCAACACATCGTACACAGACTGGATTGGTCTTGGTTACATACAATACACTGAAGAAAATAATCTCCGGCATAAGCGAACTATTTACTACTGTTCAAATCCCGTTTGGGCACACTATTTTGCCCAGTTGTCTTTAATTCAGAGAGTGAACTAAGGCAGCCTCGTCAGTGGTCCTATGCTACTAAGTCCCATGCCAGTTTGATGGGATCCCTCTAGAGTCAACTTTTGAAGCGCCTCTCTATTGCCGTTGTATAGAGAGCAAGAAAAGTCTGAGTCAGGGGGTGGACGGGCTGGTTGGAGTACAGGAGTCACATTCAGTTTGTGACCAAGACTCAATAGACTTGTTTAAGTCATGTTGTGTAAGTAAGTTAATGTATATAAAAAATGTTGCAAGATGGAATGTAGTAGTAGTTTTGGTGTCTAGACCTAACCAAGTTTAGAACTGCTAATAACCATCCCACAGAGCTCATCACTTGAAAAACGGATGCTCGAAGGGTCTGTAGAGCGTCATAATTTGAAGCTCAAGGACACTGACGAAGCTGCCGTATTTGACAATCTACCTTCAGTAGGAACCAGTGAGATTGGGGTGTAGAGTAACAGTAAGGGGGTAGGAAGGTGTTAGGGTTGAATGATGTTAATGACTGCTCTGTTGATTGAGGTGCAGCTGTTCTAAATGTTACTAGTCTCACCCGTGTCTTTTCTGCTATAACATGTCCAAAGGTCTGCTGTGTCCATCAGACTGAGAGCCAAGGTTTTATAAGATTTTCTAAATTAAACAACGACATCTTCTTTGAGCTTTTCTCCCATGAATCATTTATTATTTATTTGCAGCAAAAAATTGTAAAAATGCAATGTGGTGCAATTTTTTTTTTCAGCAGTTTTGTAATCTGACCACGCAAACACTTCCTGCAGTGGCATAACAGCATAAGTCCTCTAGTGGTTTTCCAGTGGTGTGCTTTTATTTTGAAGCAGCTGCATGAAGCGTTGAGTCTGAAATGTATTTACTATCAGCCCCTTCAGCTAAAATAAAATATTGGCAGTTAAATCACTGTTATGTGGCAATTCTACAATTCGTGTCGAATCATAGTCACATTGATGTTTATGACCTGACTTTCATACTGGAAGGTGGAGGTGATGGTGGTGGAGTTGCGGGCAAGATGGCTGCTAGTTTCCAATGGTGTTTGTGGTGACAAAATATGATCTTTTCCTAACCCTAACCAAGTAGTTTGCGGAAACTGAAACATTATCACAGCTTTGTAACAAAATAAAGCTTAACCCAAAGAAACGTAAAGTTACAACATGAAGAAATAAAAAAATGTCCACCTATCCATTGCCGCCAGCATTTGTTCTCACGACTGGGTTCTTACCATTTATTCAGCTCGTTTTGCAGCAGATCAGTCCAGAGTGAGACTGCTGTCTGGTGGATACAGGTAAGAACAGGGGCAGTGGATTAAATAAAAAAAACAGTACAGACTCCCACGTCCTGCATGATGAAGTCAAACATCTCCTCACCATCGCGATGATGCAGCTTTGTCGATGATGTCCGCATTTGACCTCTTTGAGCAGAGTCTTAGTATTGTGGGTCAGAGCGGTTGAACAGCTGAGCGGAGCGGAAACGAGACGCCACAGTATCTCATAAGTCATCTTTAAAGCTAAATGTCCCAGTATGACACTAAAGAAATCTGGATTAAACTAAGATAATACCAAGAATTATGGCCAAAACAACTTCAATAAATAAAATACCAAATACAAATCTGTCCAACAGTATGATTCATTTTACAAGACGGGCAGAAACATCTGATCTGTATGTTTCAGCTATTCACAAGTACAGGCAGAGGAGGACTGACGACATTTTGTTTCATGTGCAGGAACAAGATAGCACGACAACGAGACAGTGAATGTGGATTTATGATAGTTTATCAAGATGTGACGCAGCAGGGTTTAACGCCGTCATTTCGTGATCCTTCCGGTCTGTCGCGCTTGTCCTCAAACCCGCATTGAAGTGACACAGTGCTCCCAAGTAATCTGTATCAGAGGCTGAGTCAGCGGACAAATCCCTCCCTATACCGTCCAGAGAGCACATCTCCCAATAACACAGTGATTTGATCGTGTTCCTCTGGCTGCGTGAACCGGCTCCAAAGCCCAGCTCAGCTCTGGCAGCCGGCTGAAGTGGTGCAGGGACACTTCATGCTTCCACTAAAAGCCTCCTACTCAGTTTAAGGTGACGCACCACACATAAACAGAGAAGGGTTTATTCCAATAATTTGGTTGTGTAATCTGTGTTAATATGCGCACTAATATTCAAACTACCAAATAGATATGAATTTATCGGCCTGGGATTTCTTTGAATACACAAAAGAACCTCTTGAATTCCTCTGAGAGCACGCCAGATTTCACATCCATATCTACCATGTAGTGTGTCGTGGAGATACGACATTTTGACAGAACTATTATTTTGACTTTATATTGATGCTGTTAGTAAACACAACATATTTTTGTTTTGTGCCTGTGGTGAGTACAATGTGAAATAACAAAGCAAAAAGTGAAATACTGCTCAAATGTCCGGCAGCAAAAGTTGGCAAACAGTTCCCATAAAACTACAGTAAAATACTGTATGTCATTCAACAAGGAATTACTGTGAAATGTCAGCTTTCCCTGTAAACATTCTTTGTAATTTTATGGTAAAATTTTGGTAGAATGACACATTTTCATCGCATAATAACAACTTGCAGGAGATTAAATAATGATAGTATTTTACAGAATTACTCAATCAATCTGTACACAAACATGTGCCTGTCATATACATTGAGTATAATTTTACAGCATGTGTCCTCAAAAAAGGTAATTTTCCCCTAATTTTGCAGTTATATTCTCTTATTATGAAACTTTTTCTTTCATGTAAATGTCTGGTAACCTTTTTATTTTGTATTTTTTTTACAGCATATGGTCTGACAGAAACTTAAACTTGGGGGAGTAATCATTCTTAAATTGAAAAGTTTAAGTTAATAGACATGTGAATTCCCCTTTTTAGGAAACAAACTGTAGCCAAACAATCAATAAATAAATGATTCAATATTTTCCCATCACAGTTTAATTCCTGTATATACGGAAAAGGCTTGGACATAATGCTTAGATCTCAGCAACTGCAACAATTATACAATTAACTCATTGCATGTGTCAATGTCTCCAAATCGCTCAATATGTCTGTTCAAGAGTGAAAAAACCTCGAGCGAGTTCAGTTTACAATATTTTCTGTCGACTGAATAAATGAACTGATCTGACCAAAGTCACAGTTTTTTACGAGGGATGCGTCCCCTTCAGTTATTCAACAGCGTGTTGTTTTCCCTTCTCTCTAAAGTCGCGCTCTAAACACAACTGGCCTAAAAAGCTACGGGACCAATCACAGGTCGTTTCCTCTGGTACGGAAGACAAAGACAGTCACACACTATAGTGCACAGTATAATAAAAGACTGACTACTATGTGGACACCAGCTCATGAAAACATTTCCTCCATGCTCGGCAGTTCATCCCAACATGACGCTCACACTGCACGTCAAGTAATGAGAGCTATTAAAAGCAGTGTCACCTTATTAGCGACCCGAGCGTGAGCCCCGCAGCACTTTCCACTCTGATAAGGAGGAACCTGCTCTACGCTCACTCTTCTCCACAAGCAGCTCCGTCCCGCACAGCACGTTTACTTCATGTACATGATTCTTCTGTAGATGTCCCAGTGTTTATCAGGGTGGGATAATGGCCTCGTGTTTAGAGGAGACCATCCTATAAATAGAGGATCAAGGACTTTCACACTGCTTAAGTGTCCTTGAGCAAGACACAGCTGCTCGGCTGCAGCTTATCTCTGACCTCCCTGCAGAACGTGTGCGGGGGGGGGGGGCAAGAGACGACGGCGTGATACGGCCGCTGTTAAGCAATTCACTGGAGTCACTCATTCCCAAACAAGACATCTGCAAAGCCCGTCTTTCAGAGCCCGAATCAAAAGGATCCCTGATTTGCAAAACATAAAGGACCCGTCCTACAGGAGGAAGCACGGGACTCCATCTGCATGAGTTCTGGAGTAGATTTGATCCACTGTGTGGTGACAGAAGGATGTTCAGATGTCCACTGTAAAGAATGCATCATAGTGAACAAAGCCACTTTAAACAACTGTCAGCGTCCTCACAATACAAAGTTGTTCCCCAGTGTGGCGAAGAGCTTTAAAGCCTCCTTCCCCTCTGGCCAGTTTTTCAGAAATGTGTTATTCATTTGGCTGAGGATAGATGGCTGATAAAAGTTAAGAGAAATTGGATAGATAGTTTTAAAGAAAATTTGTATTGTGGGTACATTTGAACAAAACTGGTATTAACCAGTGTAGGAAATAATTGGTAATTATGCCTAAGCTTTTGTTGCACCACAAAATAGTATTAATTAGTTAATTTTACTCAAAGAGGAGAAAAAATCAAATAAGTATAAATACCTCTCATTAATACACTACTTGTAATACGATGTGTCCACGATATCCTGACGTCTGGTTCCTAGTATGGGTCAAGCTCCAAAAATGCTGTCTCCTATCTCCTGTCTTTCAGGCTTTTATAAAAGTTGTTGTTTCCAAACAAAGGCCAAATTAACCCTGATGACATCACCTGGGTCATTTTCTTAGACTTTGGAAAACTCCTCCAGAGGCACAGAAGACATTATATCGGTATAGAGAAACATTGTCGGAGACTTGAATTACATGATTAGCTGAATGGAGCCATTGTGTGTTTTTGAATTGTTTTTTTCAGTTGTCAAATTTCCAAGTTCCCATCTACTTCAGTTGTTAAGCTGCAACGCTGTTTTGCTGTGAAGCCCAGCTTTCCATCCTCATGGGGATGAGTAGACAGTGACCGACTTTTCATTTATTAGGTTAACTGTTCTTTTAACCGTGGTTCTAGTAGACCAAATCTATCATGACAGTCAGGCTTCTTACCCAGGTCTACAGTATCAATGTCCTGTGCTTTGTGCACTCTTTGCACTAACTTCGTTATGACCTCTGTGTGGTACAATAATTAGTTCTTCTTTATTGGAAAAAAATGGTCAGTTACCTTAATTGATACTGTAATCATGCCGTTTTCACTACAGCACACTTAAACATGCATTCATCTCCTATTTCCCCCCTATCTTCTCACACATTTTCCTTCTTGCTCATATGAAAATGAGAGGGATGAGCAGAAGATGGGAGATAAATAAATGATGAAATGTTTTTCACATTAAAGCTACGTATATCCATACAAATTGACATTTCTACAGCAGGTCTCATATCGCTTTCAGTTTACATGTTCATGACCTGACCTCCATATCGGCAGTCGGAGGGGAATCTGATGGAGTTACGCGAGAAGGCTTTGGAGCCAGTGGCGGCAGACTCTGTTACAACTTTGTGTGAAGTGTGGAACCACTGGCTATTTTTGATGAGGGACCGCAGTGTTTCACAGTGTCACACCATTGGATACTATTAAGGATAGCTTGGGATCATTCCCCGCCAGGTTTCGGTGCGACAAAAATGCGTATTTTAAGCCAAAGCGCCATCTTTTCCGAAGCCTAACCAAGTGGTGTTGTGCCTGAACCTAACCAGGCGTCAGCACAGCGTTGTGAGAACATAAACCTGGAAACTGAACCCAAAGACGCGTCACACCAGAAGGCCGGCAAACATCAGCAAGGACACAGCCCGTCGAGGGAACAGTCTGTTCGTCCCCTCGCCATCAGGAAAAAGATACAGAGCTATCAAATCACGCTTTAACAGACTGAGGAACCGCTTCTTCCACAGAGCCGTAGTCACTTGTAACCATCCAAACTATGCTTTTCACTGTTAATATTAATATTTTTTTACACTGCACTGTTTGCACTGTCATCGTTTACAGTCCCAACCAAGTGCCTTACTTATTTCGATACAGTGAGTAGAGGATGCTAACTGATTCTTTTTATCGTATTTATCCATTTATTCATCTCATTTCAACTTGTTTTCTCATTCTTCTTATCTTCTTTGCTTTTGCTGCTGGTCTCAGATCTACCCAACAAAACAATAAGTCATCTATCCTAAAAATAAATGGTAAATTTCGACATATCCCTGAATTTAATCGACAGCATTTATTTATTTTCACTGGGTTGTGTGATTTAAGTTGTTCCAGGAAAATCATTGCCACTGAGCAAATTACATTTTTTTTTGTAATGCCATAGCTGTGCGTCTTAGACAGAAAGACCAGAAGAATACACACATGCATGGGAGAAGTTATTCCTCCTAACACACGGTTTGTCTGTTTTCACCCAGACTGCGATCTTTTCCTAAACCTGACCGAGTAGTTTTGTTGCCGAAACACAAACAAACTGCCACAGAGAGCTGGGAAAGAAATGGAAATAATAAGTCGACTGAGTCTCCAAAAAATACCCTCCACGTCGACATCTGCTATAATGTTGTGGCAGCACATCGTGATGATAGCTGATCAGTCATTGCAGTGGACTCAGTGGTGGAGGAAGCCCTGCGCTGTGATGAAGGAAATCAAGGTGGGACCCGAGTAAAGAAAAGAGCCAGTAAAAGATAAATATGAAGTCAAATTAAAATGCACTTCCAATTCATCTTACCAAGCGACATTATTCAGCTATAAACTACGAAGTGTTCAGCTTTATTTCTGCACTTGTAGCACATCTAATGAAGTTAATGTATGTCACTTCTGGGACTCCGTACTTAAGCACCTAATGTTTCCAACCCTAGCAGAGCGCTGATGTAGTAAAAAAAAAAAAATGTGCGTCCCTGAATTGAAAACTATTATTCATTACTGTCTATTATTTATAACAGTCGCTTATTGAGCACCTGCCTGTGGATGTGAACTGCTTATTTATGTTTTATCATGATTTATCCAAACGGATTTTAAATTCCTTCCCTCCAATGCTGCTCATCTCGCGTCGACGCCAATAAAACAAATGAAACAGTGAGTCACAGAGTAAGGAAACGTGGGGGGGACCGGCGCGCTGCTCGCGTTCAGGTAGCCGCCGTTGTCAGTATATAAAACTAATTAGGCTTGTTAGGGCGTGCTGCACATAACGTTCAGGAAAAAAAAAAAAAAGACGTCATAAATTTGCAGGAGGCTGCTGCTCTTTGTCTCCCCCCCCCACCCGCTCTCCTCCGTCTCCTCTCCCCATCTGTTTAATGTTAGCTCATAAACAGACGCGTGCAGATCCGAGGCCTCGGGGGAGGCGTTCAGTGAGAGAGTGAAGTACAGAAGTAAGGGGAGCGTCTGGAAGTGTGCACACACTCTCTCTGTCAACTGTTTGTCAGAGATGGAGGGGTGAGAAAATAGAGAGGGTGGAATGTTTCATGAAGCTCCATAGAGAAATACAGCACTCTAATATGATTTTTTTTTTTTTTCCTGTGAAGGGCTGCATGTGAGCTTCTGCGGGGCCTAGAAATGCTAATTCAGGTCGGGAAAACAAAAAAGTTCTTCCGAGAGGCAGAGAAAGTCCGATCTGCTCTGTGGAGAGGAGCGTTTAATTAAAGGCACAGTCTGTGACATTTTGAATACATGTCCATTTTCGCTCGCTTGTAGCAGTTATCGATCATGAGACAAAACGGGATGCAAGATTTGGTCGGTCAAAAGTTCGTCGCCTGCTTGGTGGAACGGATTGAAGATCCCCTGGTGCACAGGAAGTGACACGCTCCTGACGCGCTTAAAATAAAACAGAGAGCCTGTGTGTGAGCTGAGGAAGAGAAGATCACCTCCACGCAGTCAAAATTCATTTCCATCCAGGAAAATAGACGTTGCACGCCTGTGATATGAAGGGGGTAAAGCGTTACATGATCTGCAGCTATAAATACAGTTTATACTCGAATCATTCGTGACTGTTGTGGGAAGCTGCCTGGATTCCGGGCTTTTCGAAGGTAAAGCCAATCCGGAGCCATCTATGATATCACAGTAGACCCCCGAATCTGATCACCAAACGCAGAAAATTCCTGAATATTAATGCTAAGTTACAATATTGGGAGTGTTACAGTTGGACTTGTCCACAGCAGACACAGACTACGTCTCGTCCCCCCCCTGCGCTGTTTGACCTTGACGTTTTAATGGATTTCTTGAAGGAAAAGCTCTTTATTTCCAGATTTAGAAAGTGCCAATTAGCGGCAAAAATCCAGTAGTCACATAGTGATTAATGAATTCACTCGGTGCTCCCATTTATTTCCGACGTGACAGTGATTGCCCGACTAAAAATACATCTGCCACGACAGAATGGATTCACCAAGGAGCCGTTAATGACACGGCAGAAACACCGTATTTGGTTTTGTGTTATTTTGAATGTTTTGCCGTCGACGGGCAGATATTTTCTTCTCACGTGTTGTTTTCCCGCGGAGGTCAGTTCTCCTTGCAGCAGTGGGTGTCGCGGTTTGCTCTCCGGGAAGTCGACTTCCCCCTCAAATGTCAGCTTCATCTCAAAGGTCACCGGGTGGCTTTGCATTGTTGGTCAATAACAACGCCTTCGAGCGAGCATGCGTGTGCTCCGTCTCCCTGTCGGTGCCTCGCCAGCCTTTGTGACTTTGAATGACAGTGACACATTTAATGTTATTCTATTTATTTGTCGTACATCAGTCAGCTCCTCCAGCTCCGGATGACAGCATTGCCTCAAAAATCTGATTCCGGACGACAGCGTTCAGTATGAAGGCACTCGTGGATGAAGCTCTGCCTGTGCTGAATGACAGCGTGTTCTTGAAATGACAGCGTTTGACTGACTTGACTTAGAAATCCACAGTGTATCTGCATGGTATCTGTATATCTGCACGTTATCTGTGCACACACTCGGCCGTTTCAGAATGCAAAACTGCCACCTGGTGGTATCTGAGCTGTGCTGCTCTTGTTAAGTCCTGCAACCCTGCTCGGTGGCTGTCAGTGTGGGCTCTGGGCCTTGTAGCGACCCAGAGGGCTCCAGGGGCCTAAGGAGAGGCCTTTTATACCTGTGAATGGTTTTAATTTCACTAGTATTCCCTTTTCTGAGAGGCTAGAGGGAAGGGGAAAGCAAAAGGGCCGCTTGAATCGAGGTGTCACTTTCCCAATTTACATAATTTGTTCTGGATGAAAGTGTTATTAAATGGGGATTTGTAGTCGCACAAAAAACGATTTCCACTAAAAATAAAAGTGTCTAGAGGCTCGTGGACCGGGGCACAGCATGATGCTCAGCCTGCGCCGTGTGGCATCTGAAGCCACCCTGGTAGATTTGGATGCTGTCAGCCTCCTTGCGGGCCATTACGCACACTGTGGAGACACGAGTGAAAAAAAACAAAAAAACAACACACGATGGCCTTCATATGCTAATACTA
Source organism: Diplodus sargus (assembly GCA_903131615.1). NCBI lineage: Eukaryota > Metazoa > Chordata > Actinopteri > Spariformes > Sparidae > Diplodus > Diplodus sargus. The sequence goes on from CAEMYA010000117.1 coordinate 2,386,673, forward strand.
GTGCAGGATGCAGCTGATGGCTGATATTCTCTGCTAAAGCTCAACATCAGAGATCATTTTCATGCAACAATCCCCAACAAATGAGTTTGTTCATAATAACACATCACGATCCAATTCTCTATTTGAATTATTGGAGAACACATTCGAACACATCAAAGAACACATTGAATTACTTACACTAATTATGTTTTATTAATGAATTTAAACATGAAGTTTCAAGGGTACAAATAAAAAGGGCCTGCTTTATCTTACTTAAAATCTCTGAAAATTTCATAAGACAGACTGTATATTTGTGTCCAGATTGTTTCTTACTGTTGCTGTCAGTATAGGAGGCTCAGTGGGATCTCCAAACTCTCTAATAAATCATTAAAAAGATGGAAATAAGTATAACGTCTGAAATATGTTGTACATTCTTGCTCATATATCACAGTATTAAAAAACGTACACAGCTTCGGACTTTAGATTATAAATATTTGTCTGATGATGAAAAATGATCCTCCAGTTTCTTCAAGAATGACCTCGTCAACTATACAATAAACATTTTGCTGCGTCAAATGTGTTCAGGATATTACACACCTAAAAAGAAGAACCTGATTTGCATGTAACGCTGTGATCCTGCCCTCTCGCTGAAGTTACACAGTGCAGAAACAAGTGATGGAGACAGAGACACCATTCACCCTGTTACAAGACACTGTTCCATCAACATGATTTTGAAGTTGATATGTTCATGTAAAAAGTGGCATACTGTTGCTTTAAATAACAGCATATAACCGTATACCATACTCATATTTAAAGCTGCAGTAATCTAAAATGTAAACAATGGTTTACATGACTATGTGTGCTGTAAAAATGGAAAAAGAGGTTGCTCGTAGGGACAAACTGAATTTACAGTTCCCTTCAGTCCTTAACAGCATTTCAGCCTCTGTTAGCTCATTGTTTTGGTTTAATTGTCATTGTTTCATCAACCTTTTTTAGCAGGAGCCAGACTTTTCAACGAAAAGCTGCCGTAAACCCAGTGTTTGTGACTAGCTGCTGAACCTAGTATTATAAAGTTATATTGACTTGTTTTCAGGAGACGGTGGAGACCAAAGCAGAGGTGAAAACAGAATTAATATTGCACTTACAGGATGGAAACATGACTTAGAATTGACATGTTTTGCCATTAAACTTTATAAAGGTGATAATGTGTCATTGTTGTGTTTATAGATGCTTCTGCAGCCCCCAGTGGTCAAAAAATCAAAACAAGTGCAGTTTTAAAGGACAAGTCGACGACTCTGCATTCATAACATTTTTTTCACCTAAAGATAATTGTTGTAGGCACCAGAAATGTTTAAGAAGCCCTTTCTTTTACAGCTATTTCTAACATTGTCTTCCTCCACCGGAATGTGGCTCGACAGCTAACATTATCTCACATTTCTAGGTTTGTCTTTATATGTTTGTGCTCCCGACTGTATCTGAGGCTCCACCTGACATTCCTGTGGACACAGTGTGTGGCTGGACGACCGCTGAATGCTGCTGTGTTTGCTGTTTGTCTCCTTTAGGGCCATGCTGAGTGACATTGGGGACTATGTAGGTACAGACATTCAGATATCCTGGTTGCCTAATCTGGATGATTTAATGAAGGGCTATGCCAGAAATTTTCGCCCTGGGATAGGAGGTGAGTATGAGATCTACTGCTCGTGGCATTGGATTGCATTTCACCTCCTCACATTTACAGCCATCCTTAGCATCACTCACCCAAAGTTGCAGCAACATGGATGTTTGCATTTCATTATCCAGTTCCATTATCCCGAGAGATGTCTTTGTTTTTTTTTGTCTTTTTTCGTGTCCGACGGTCGAACAAAGCTGTACTTAGCCTCTGTCAATACAGGCTTTGACTCTTTAGTAAGGTCAATAATTTGTTCAGGACACACACCCCCGCAAAAAAAACACCATTTAGGTGAAGAGTAGCTTTGCTGAGAGGATTATCGAGGACGGTGCCCCTTCAAGGACGGATGGTGCAAACAATGCGCACCGCCCTGGAGACTTTGCTAAGAATGGCTGCAAGATGTGAAACATCCAATGACCACAGCGATAGATTTCTCAATCTCACAGCTTAACTCAGCTGAGCAAAAGGTGAAAATGCGGAGCAGGTGCGCCGCTGTCACCACACACGCGCCGCCCCGCGGACCACACGCCTACACGGAACCATCATGACACAGCATCATGTGGTGACTGCATTCCTATCGATGTACCATTATAGTGACCACTGAGGAATCACGTCTGCTGTTTGGAGTAGTTCCCTTCATTCAACGCGCATCCCACAGCCTTCTTAGAAAGGAGTCATGCTTGTGTCATTGAGCATCAAATAAATACACAAATAAAAAAAAAGGATTCATGAATCTGTTTCGTATCTTGGAAATGGGATAGCATTGATAAATATGACTTTGCGCTCAAGACAAGTAAAATGACTGAGACATCTTTTGTTTTGGAGCAATCCAAGAGAATCCACATGAATGGAGTGACCGGAAAATTAGTTACAAAACAATTATTTTGGTTTAGAACTTACAGATAATATTTTTTGATAATGATATGCTTTCATGGGAGACATACAGTGAAATATACCACATTTTTATAAATAGAAAACTATATTTGCAAACCAAGTCATTTGTTTGTGCTGTAAGTTTTGTTTCTGTATTACATTTTATTCTGAAAAAAACTTTTTAAAAATTGACATTAATTAACATAGCATTATGTTAATTGTGCAAATGCATTTGTCCAAGTTGACTGACTGTACCGTTAAACTGTATGCCTCCCAAATAACCAAGAGTCTGCAGCTGTAAATAGATAAAACTAAACTCTGTCTTGGGCTCCGTAACTATCAGAAATAGCCAGCATGATTTCTAGGAGTGCAAAACATGTTTGTGGATGTTATTTGCAAATGCAACTTTATTGCGTTTGTAAGGTATTTAACACATTTGTGAATCTTATTGCATTTGTGTAATGTCCATGTCATTTATTTGAAGTTTTAATGCCGCAGTAACAAATGAGTATCGTTATGACAAGAATATCTAATGAAAAAACATCAATAAAAAACAAGAACAAGAATTGCATACCTCCGCCATGGCACAGCAGTCAATTTTAATTCATTTCAACCCAACCTTAACTGCATAGCCATTATTTAAGGCCACCATACCCAGGATCCACATCAAATTGTACTCACCACTACTCACGACTACTTTTTCATCAAGATCCATACATTATTCCGAGAGAAATTAACTAAATATATATAAAAAACACCCTATTTTGCAATGTTAAAGAAAGATAAAAAGATTCCTGGATCTGCACCAAAAGTGAATGGGGTCTATTCTGGACTGAGACCTATCCTCAATCCAAGTTTCATAGAAGTCTGTTCAGTCATTCCTGTGCAATCCCTTTCACAAACCAACCAACCAACAAACGGACATGGGTGATCACACAACCTCCTTGGCGGAGGTAATTAATAGGCTATAAAGGCTTTTATGAATACTGTTTCTATTACAGATGTATTATTAATCAGTGCACCTCCACTGGAGAATACTCTGTAAAAACACGCTTTACATCGCATCAGGTGGTGCCCTCTAAACTCTCCCCCTGCTGACCTTGGCTGACAATAAATGTGCCATTGTAAATCACCTCACACTATACATCAAGCGCATGACCAGTAGAATACGATTTGCCCCAGAACTGCGAGGGGGAAGGTGTTGAATGGTGGGGAATGGTAATGTATGATTCCTTAATGTTCAGTATAAATAGCCTTTCTGCTCTGCATCAGTGAGCTCCCCTGTAGTCTCTGCCCTCCAGCATCCGATCACAGAGGCACACTCCATGCTAATCATATGGCAAACTGTTGAGTGAAAAGCGCTACAGTGTGTGCGTGCGTGCGTGTGTGTGTGCGCGGACGTTGGCAGAAGCTCTCTCTGTGCGAGTCCGTGAAAGCCCAGCGCTGTTTATGAATGCCCACAGTGTGATGTGCCACTTAGCATGGTTAAACTGGATAATGCTTAATCTCTATGCACTGTAGGAGTGTTTGAGACGTGGGAGGATGGTGGGTGGGAGGGAAACAGATGGGTGATGGAGTGACTGGGAGGGACTGATGGATTCAGAACGAGCAGAGAAAGTGTGTGCTTGTGTGTGTGTGTGTGTGTGTGCGTGTGTTCAAAGTGGGGACGGGGGCTGGTTTGCTGTCTTTTCTCACTTGTCCCCCCGGCAGGTCCACCCGTGAACGTGGCCATGGCGATCGAAGTGGCCAGCATTGACCACATCTCTGAAGCCAACATGGTAAAGTATACATCTCGTCCTCCCTTTCTTTATATTCTCCATCATCCCTCGACTTGACTCTCGCGCTGCAAAGATCAAAGATTTGCGATTTGCATAATCCTGATTTATCCCACTCGAGGGTGTGAAAGTACTCAGTAAGAACATGTGTGACACACTGGCTGAGTTGTTAGATAATTTGATACTTTCATGGGCTCAGTGCAGTGAGAACCAAATCTAGTGAGAAGGCTCGCATTATGCATGTGGCAAACAAATACTTCTCTCTCGCTTCAACATTTACAAATAAGCACTGCATTTAAGGCTTCCCGAAGCTGAAAAACAGGGATTCAACAGGTTTCTGTTAATCGATCGATCAATAGATCGATACAAAATGTCACCAGAATCAGTATTTACGGGAGTTATGAAAGGTTTGTTCATGTTGATGTTAAATATACCAAGAACTTGAACAGCTTGATGGTTGTTTCTGACAATATCTACACTGATTTTAGATGTTAAAGGGGCAATACGTATTATGTATGTTTACATTTCTTTTAAAGTGTATGTTAATTTGAATAACTGGCATTTTTGATATTATGACGTCTATGTATTGTGTTGCAGAAATATCTACTGAGGTTAGCAAGCTAACCAGCTAGCCCCTGCTTGTCCCGGTCCAAAGCACCTGTACTAGTGGTGTAAACATAAACTTTCTCCTGGTCCCAGAGCTCCTAGTTGGGACCACTAGCTGCACAGCTAACTGAGCTGTCTAGCTACGGACAGCGACAGTTAGCAGTTGCTCTGGTGATATGCTGCCACCCTTTTCTTTCTTTTGATTATGAATTTGACAGGTTTAATCTTTTGAATTTGACAAGTGATCTGGACTCATTTTAAACCATATGGATTGGCAACAAAAGTACCTATTTGCTTTCTTTAACAACTGCTTGATTTACAGTATGATTTAAACTGTGAAACTGCAAAAAATTTAAAATAACTATAATGAAATATATGCATATTGTTCATTTCCTTGTGACAAGGTCAGGTAAGTTTATTTAAATAGCACATTTCATAAACAGAGGCAATTCAAAATGCTCTCCATAACAATGTACATTCAGAAACATACAAGGCAGATAAAACATGAAATATGACCATATAGAAAATGAATAATACAAATGAATATATAGATCTATTTTTAAAATCCGACTGCTTCAAACCCCTAGTCCCGAATGCTAGCTGAACAGCTACCTGACCTAACTAGCTAATGGTAGCTACAGTTAGCATCAGTTAGCGGGTGCTCTGGTGAAATGCTGTCCCCTGTTTGTTTGGTCAGTTGGCCAGTTCTTACATATTGCACCTTTAAACCAAACATGGGTTTTGGTGAAATAAAAACAATTCTTGATTCAAAGAGTGTTGAGGAAAAGAATACAGATTCCCAGTTTGTCCTAATACTGAGTTACATTTTCTCTCAGTAAAGCTTGTCTCCCTGTGCCAGTGACTCAGCCTTCATGTTTGTGTTGTTCCTGGCAGGAATACACCATGACCGTGTTCCTGCGGCAGAGCTGGCACGATGACCGCCTGTCCTACAATCACACCAACAAGACGCTGGGGCTGGACAGTAGATTTGTGGACAAGCTGTGGCTTCCCGACACTTTCATCGTCAACGCCAAATCTGCTTGGTTCCACGATGTCACCGTGGAGAACAAGCTGATCCGTCTGCAGCCCAACGGAGTCATTCTATACAGCAGCAGGTACGAGCCAGCACATTACAGTCTTCACCAGTCAGACAGTCAGACGACCAGTGAGCTTCAGCGCTCTGATAGTCCCATGACCTCTTTCTTCTACATGAGTAATTTATTTCGGAGAAACCTCAGATATTTTCGGAGCGCAGACATCTCTTCTTTGTTGTCTTTGGGAATGAAAATCCCTCATGATCCAAAACATGATCTGAGACTGAACTGTTTTCTCTCTGGTAACTTCACAAGATAAAAAAGATGTCTGAGATTTGGTCTCTGATGTGCTTGTACAAGAATGTTGCAAGAGAGAAGGAGGCAAAGGAAAACGGGAAGGTGAAGCTAAAGCAGATCAAATCAGTCATCAAAACAGCTATCTGGGCGTTGCTCTCAGTATGACATTGGACTGCGATGATAAAAAACAGTCCTCCAACCTAAATGGCAAACTAGGTCCTTTGTCACTGCATTCGAAAAAAACGCTATAGGTTTTCTCATCTGCTGGTGCTGGATAAGATTGTTAGCCACTGCCTCCCCAAACTGCTACAAATGAGGATTTATATGACCGTTTTCTGATGTGTCACCTCTGCTGCTGAAGGTCCCATATAATGCTAATTTTTCGGTCGATACTTGACATTTTTCTCATACTGCCCACTGCAGCAGCACCGCTATCCACCCTCGGTCTGAGCGCTCCTTTTTCACCTCCAGTCTATTTAATGGGAGTGAATATTGGACCTACATTTGTCAGGTAGACGGGCTGACTCCAGGTGAATTACAACGTCTCTGCTGAACTTGTACATCAGGAACTGTTTGCGGAAAATGTTAGCTCTGAGTTAACAGCTTTTTTTTGCTTCCACAAACAAACGAACAAACAAACAGTTTCACTGATACTGTGGGAGATTGCTGGTGTCACTGGGAGATTTTAGTAAAACATGTTGATCCATTGATACATAAGAGACAACCGTCATTAGATTTGGGACCCATATCATATGTGCATCGGGTTCTGACACTGATGTAGCTCACGATACCAGACTGACTGAACTGATACTGCTGTGCTCAATATAGCCGTGGTGCACATTTGGTTGTGATTACCTATGCTGTTTTGCTATAGAATCACTTCGACTGTGGCGTGTGATATGGACCTGACCAAGTACCCCATGGATGAACAGGAGTGTATGCTGGACCTGGAAAGCTGTAAGATGACTGAATTTTGTATAACAGAGGTTCTACATACACATCTTTGTTTGTTGAACCTCTAAAAACATCTAACCCGTTTTTCTTCTTTCATTCCAGACGGTTACTCCTCAGAGGACATTGTGTATCACTGGTCGGAGAGCCAGAGACACATCCACGGCCTGGACAAACTGGAGCTCTCCCAGTTCACCATCACAGACTACCGGTTTGTCACTGAGATGATGAACTTCAAATCTGGTGAGCATCCATCTTGTTTTCCTCCGTTTTTCTCAGTCGTCTGCGTCGCTGACAGCCTGTTTGAAAGGGCCCATGCATGTTACTTGAGTGTTTCATGCATTCTGTACTATTTTTTAGTTTTTTTTTGGACTTGGCTTGCCTCTTGTATCAGACAACTGCAGATTCTTTTTGAAGCAAGATGGGTTTTTTTTAACTGCAGACACTGGGGGTTATATTCTATGCATTGAAGGAATGGATGAAATCAGGCCTGCAGCTGAGCCAGGCAGGAGGTTTAAGAGATGATAGGAGTCGCTGCTGGGAAAATGTAGCCCTCAATACTACTTGATGCCTTACATCTTGAAGCTTTGCCACCAGGGGCACAAGTGAGCAGGCAGACGCTCCATGATATCAGTGTCTGTGAAGAACAATTGGATCGTTTCATAATGGATAATTAGCTCCTTCAGCAAAGCAATTAAACACAGTGTCTGTTTTCTGCTCCCCAGCGGGACGGTTTCCGAGACTCAGCCTTCGCTTCGAGCTAAGACGCAATCGAGGCGTCTACATCATCCAGTCGTACATGCCGTCGATATTGCTGGTTGCCATGTCCTGGGTTTCTTTTTGGATCAGCCAATCAGCAGTCCCTGCTCGTGTGTCCTTAGGTTGGTATTACTTTAATGAAGTCTGTGTTTATAAAAGGGGGGGGGGCACTAAAACCAAAGTTTGTGTTCAATCATATATAGAGAGACAAATGAATCACACGGACCCAGTCCGACAGTTTTGCTATTTGTATTTTTGGTTTTAATTGCAATCTGTCAGAGAGCTTTTGCTCTAAATGGACCTTTTGTCCTGAAGGTGACACCAGAGGAAAGCTTATTAAATGTCCAAAATGGAAAAGGTTCATCCCCTGAGGAGCATTATAGCCTCAGTGAATTTCATGGCAACGGGCCCATTATTGATATTTAATGTGAGGAAGTGGGCATTTTGCCAGATGTTACTGAGATAGACTGCACCAGAGCATAGTGTCACCAAGGCCAGCAAAACAATATCAGCCAGCAAGTGCCGTTTTCTCCCAGTATTGTGAGATTAATGTATTTTACTCTCAACCTTGGATAGTCATGGACAGTGATATCATTATAGTGGCCTCAGACCTAACTGTCACAAACATAAGTGAATGTTGGACACGTTTTGATTGTGACCTGATGATGAGGTGAGATGAGGGGGATCATTGAATTACTAACAGTTGATCCCGAGGGAGACATGGATTTCTTTACGTAATGACTTCACTGTTGCCTGTGTTCTTGTCACAGGGATTACAACTGTTCTTACCATGACCACCCTGATGGTAAGCGCCCGCTCCTCCCTGCCTCGAGCGTCGGCCATCAAGGCGCTAGACGTCTACTTCTGGATCTGCTACGTGTTTGTTTTCGCGGCGCTCATCGAGTACGCCTTCGCTCACTACAACGCCGACTACCGACTCAAAGAGAAGGCCAAGGTGAAGGCCAACAAGCTCAGCTCCGAGGTGAGGAAATCATCTCATCATGTACTCCCATCAGCAGGTAACAATATGTGGCTCCGGGGGGTGGTGGTGTTGTGAGTAATGAGCCTGCCTTTCAACATGGAGCTGGGTGGAGTGTTGACAAGGATTCATCCCACTGACCTTCAGCAAGACAGTGAATCTCTACAGAGCATAAAAACTGGACGATTCCCCCTTCAGGGAGTGATGGTGATTGTTATCGTACTGACTGTTGCCTTTGCGGCTGATAAGCATCGTACTGAGGTCCTCCTTCGGAATGGGATATGCTGACGTGATGGCAGACCCCCCGTAAATTTAACTTTCAAATGAATTAGAAAATGTTGAGCAAAAACTAGTCACACGCTGCCAATTCTGGAAGAAAAGAGGGCGAAGATGTGAAAAGATGAGAGAAGTGAGTGAAATGGAATCTCACGGCAGTGACTGAGAATGTGTGGAGACCCAGTATGAACTGTCAATGTGAGTCAAACTACAGTGACTGTAAAAAACGTACTGCTGTTGCGGCGACATCCCGAGATATAATAAACCAGAGTTTTCTTTAAAAGTCAAGACTCGAGGACTTGCAGTCCTGTAATGTTTCATTTACATTAAATGTACCTCACTGCCCGTGGCTCAAGTTAAAAATGTAGCAAATAAACTAGAGACAATCTTGTGAGTATTATCACAGTATTATCACAGTAATATTATCTTGTGAGATACCCATCAACACATTCTGCCTCATTAGTAGTGATTACCACATCATTACATATTAAGTATTAAGTGTTGCCAGTGCACTGAACCCTATTGTGCTGACAAAACTCTATCCATGGACTAATATAACAGCTACGCTACATTGGACAGGAATGATTGAAAACTTGAGTGACTGGGGGGCGGGGTTTGTTTAGTCAGTGGCCCCTTTCCTACTTCCGACCTCCCTAGTTCCCGCCCCCTTCATTGGACCCTGCCCGTTCTCAAACTCGGCCTTCATTTTGAGCATAACCACTCAAAATCCCTTTTGTGTTAGTACACGCTACAACAGGTGTCTCCAGGACCAGATTTTGCCAGGACACCCGCAAACACAGGGTCACAAACTGAAAACACCAAGACGGAGTGCAAAGCGCTAAGTGATCCAGTTACACAGTGCACAGAATGCAAGAGATGCTTTAATGAAATGTGTGTAGTGTTTCACTGTTGAATGTTTTGGGATGTTTAATGAAGGAATAAGTGAAATATTTATATTTTCATTGCAAAACAGGCAGATCTGTGAAATGGTTATAGATTCTCGATTCTCGGTGACAGACGGTGCCATAACACGTATGCGTGACCTAATATGCTTGCTCGTCAATCTGGCATGTATTGTGTTATTGTGAATTAATCTTTAATAAGTACTTGGCTACACAGTATACTGCCCACTTGTGGCAAAAAAAACAACATGCACAGACTTAATGTGGCCCATAATGATGGCATTTTACATTTTCAAGAAGACGTAGTGCTAGCCAAAAGTGTTGGTGTGCCTACAGTACCTGCTCCACTATAATAAAACATCTTAGATTATCTCTAATTCTTCTTCCTTTTATTTACAGTTATTTGTATTTGTATATATTGTCTGTTGTTTTGAGTGTGCAGTGGACCTTCCTCTGTGTCCCTAATAGAGTTGATATCTTATGCTATCTAACACAAGTTGGCAGATGGGCTTACGGTTACCTTTGCCTGATCTGTGGAATATGTGATGCTGAGTGACTCAAAACTACATTTCAAAACCTCAGAAAGTGCTTACGTGCGCGTCTCTCCCTGTCTCCCTGCAGTCCATTGTGAAGAACGGCAAACAGGCTATGGTTCTGTTTTCCCTGTCGGTCACCGGCATGAACCAGAGCGTGATGATCTCAAACCGCCAGGGGCGGACCCAGCGCTCCAGCAGTGAAATCCCAGGGGAGGGCGCTGGCGAGGAGCCCGAGCCAAGAAGGAGAAGGTCCAGGCAGACGGAGGAAGCTAAGGAGGAGAAGAAGTGCTGTTCCAAGTGCGTCTGCAAGCCCATCGATGCCGACACCATCGACATCTACGCCAGGGCCGTGTTCCCTTTCACTTTCGCCGTGGTGAACGTGATCTACTGGGTGGCGTACACCATGTGAGAAGGAGGCAGCAGTTCTGCGCGAATGGGCTGCCATCCAGGACTGTATATAAGAAACTGCTGGAGCTGTGCCACTTCAATGCTGGCCGACTGGTGCAGCTGAAATATACTGCAGGCCTCAGTAAAAAAACAAACTTCAGATGAAATGAAGTGTTACAGCCTGTGATTATGGAAGTATGGTAATTGATGGAAGTAGTTATGAGTTTTGAAAGTGTTAACGGACTTCATATATTCAGACACAGACACAGAGATGCATTGTGTAGAGGCAAGGGACTGTGTCGCCTGCTGGAGGTTCACACACACACACACAGCGAACAGTTTAACACGCTATCCTGTTATATGAACTCGACACAGGACGCAAACCATCCCGCTTGAGTACCTGCAGCACTGACCACACGCTCCCATCTCGCAAACACAAATAAGCATAGTTAGCTTAACTAACTCAAAGCCACAATCTGGAGTGAACCGCCTGTTATCTCGAAAAAGCAAAAAAGCGCCGCCCAAACCAGAGGATAACAAGATGAGGTGTACTACTATTCTGCATGGCTGATAACTCACCCTCCTCCCCCCTCCATCACCACTGCCATCCTCCCTCCCCCCCCTTCCTCCTCTCTATCCTTTGGTCCTCCACCCAT